>CM076849.1:80641288-80768788 GCA_039519185.1 Astragalus membranaceus | reverse complement strand
CTTTTCTGAGCTTAAGCTGTTTTTCCTTCAAAGTTCAATATTTTATCTAATTCCAAAAAAAAGTTTACATTTTTATCCGCTGTCATAAAAAGGGTTTCTGAGTTCTGAGTTCTGAGTCTCACCCTTTTTGGGGTTCTTAATTCTGTTGTGTTTAGTGGTTGTGAACAAGGTTTTAAAACAAAATCAGTGATTTGGGCCTTCACTGACCATAACACTACTGAGATTGAGGTCGCATCAGCTGCATTTGACTCTGATATCAAGGATTGCAATGCTACCGCAACTATGATCGCGGTCGCTATTTGAAATCTTGATTGTGCATTGAGAAATTCACACTTGAAACTTGAAAGTGAGCTTGGCTTTGAAGCTGCACTAGTTTTGGTTAATTTGTCAACACTTTGTTGGATTGAAAGGTGGAATTTGGAAGGATAAAAATGAGGGGTGAGAGGAGAAAGAAGCTACATCTAAGCAAGATCTACACATTTGCATGTGGGAAACAATCTTTCAAAGGAGATCATTCACAGATTGGAGGGAGGGGATATTCAAGGGTGGTGTTCTGTAATGAACCACAAGAGAGTTTTGAGGGAGGGATAAGGAACTATGCAGATAATTCTGTGAGTTCTACAAAGTATACTCTTGCTACTTTCTTGCCAAAGTCACTGTTTGAACAGTTTAGGAGAGTAGCTAATTTCTATTTTTTGGTTACTGGAACCTTAGCTTTCACAAAACTTGCTCCTTATACTGCTGTCAGTGCTATTGTTCCTTTGATTATTGTTATTGGAGCAACTATGGTCAAAGAAGGTATTGAAGATATGCGTCGAAAAAAGCAGGTACTACATTCTCCTTCTGCCTTTCACGTTTTATTCTGTTTTGGGTTAAATTCTATTAAAAAATGATTTTTTTTCACCTTGCAGCAAGAGTGAAAACTTTTGTCTTTATAATTTATATTATTTTATTGTCAAAAATAGTAGACAAGGGGCATGTCAGTTTTCTTGACCTATACCAAACAGCTTATTAACATTCTATCTTTTTTGGATCCTTGATATGACTTGTTTGAAAGGGATGAAGTGCAATTATTAAGTTTTACCTTCATAAATTCCACTGTTTGTTGAGAAAATCTTTCAGATTCCTAGTTAGATTTTATATTGGAGTTTAAATTTTGATATGATGAGTGTGTTGTAAAATACAGGAAAATCCAAAATGGTGTCTATATATTGCTTTTGTTGTTACTATATTTCCTACATTTGAAATTCTGTTGTGTTTGCTAATTTGATTATGATCAATTATATTTCTCTATAATAATATATCGATATCAAATTAAATTAGAGTTTAATTGGTATGCTTGTCAATGTACAGTTTTTTTATACCGACAATCAATCACAGATCATGATATGAATGACTTTCAATGTAGTTTTAGGACCTAGGAGAAAGCTCATAAATAATTTTTAATGACAAGACAATTTGCGACTGCCTGACGTTGTAATTTTAAACGTATTAATTAAATCCATTATATCAATAGACCACATGTTATACATATTAATATATTTGATAAGGAAAAGCTGATTTCCCAATCAGTTGATAACCAATCTTAGTATATAATTTAGTGAGTGGAATACTTGCACAGGATATTGAGGTGAACAATAGAAGAGTGAAAGTGCATAAAGGGGATGGAACTTTTGAATATACTGAGTGGAAGAATCTGAGGGTGGGGCATATAGTAAAGGTAATGAAGGATGAATTCTTCCCTGCAGATCTTCTACTTCTTTCATCTAGTTATGAGGATGCAGTCTGCTATGTTGAGACCATGAACTTAGATGGTGAGACAAATTTGAAGTTAAAACAAGGATTGGAATTAACTTCTACGTTACATGAAGATTCTGAGTTCACTACTTTTAAAGCTACTGTCAAATGTGAAGATCCAAATGCTAATTTATATTCATTTGTTGGGAGCATGGAGTTTGAAGAACAACAATATCCCCTTTCTTCTCAGCAACTTCTTCTAAGAGACTCTAAACTTCGCAACACGGATTACGTATTTGGTGCTGTCATCTTCACTGGTCATGACACAAAAGTTATTCAAAATTCCACTGATCCACCTTCAAAGAGAAGTAAAGTTGAGAGGAAGATGGATAAGATTATCTACTTCTTGTTTTGCATTTTATTTCTTATGGCATTTATTGGATCTATTTTCTTTGGCATTACAACTAAAGATGACTTGGATAATGGTGTAATGAAAAGATGGTATCTAAGACCAGATGATTCTACAATTTTCTTTGATCCTAAAAGAGCTGCTGCTGCTTCTGTATTTCATTTTTTGACAGCATTGATGTTATATGGTTTCTTCATTCCCATCTCATTGTATGTATCAATTGAAGTTGTCAAAGTTCTTCAAAGCATCTTCATAAATCAAGATATTCATATGTACTATGAAGAAGCAGACAAACCGGCTTATGCTCGTACTTCGAACTTGAATGAGGAACTTGGCCAAGTCGACACAATACTTTCTGATAAAACTGGAACTTTGACATGCAACTCAATGGAGTTCATCAAATGTTCCATTGCCGGGGAAGCTTATGGTCGTGGTGTTACTGAGGTTGAGAGGGCAATGGATAGAAAAAACGGTTCTCCTTTGATTAATGACATTCAGGATTCTCCTGATAGAAATGTGCCTATCAAAGGTTTTAACTTTACAGATGAAAGGGTAATGAATGGAAACTGGGTTAATGAGCCTTATGCAGATGTTATTCAGAATTTTTTTCGCTTATTGGCAATCTGTCATACAGCCATACCGGAAGTTGATGAAGGCACGGGAAATGTCTCATACGAGGCAGAATCTCCTGATGAAGCAGCATTTGTGATCGCAGCTAGAGAAATTGGTTTTGAATTCTACAAAAGGACTCAAACTAGTTTATCAATATATGAATTGGATCCGGTTTCTGGTGACAAAGTTGAAAGGTCAGTTTTTATTAATTATTGTCTGTTTAGTAACTACCAATTTTCACTGCTGCATTTTTTCAGTGCTAATAAACAATATATATGTTTTAGGCTGAATTCTCATTGAGAAAGGCACATACTATTGCATGTTAAGTGGTCTCGCGATGACAGTACGTAGTTTTCTATTAAATGTGAGTCTTGCATCAAAGTTAGTATAACTAATTTCATTTTGCAGGATTTACACACTTCTCAATGTTTTAGAATTCAATAGTTCAAGGAAGCGAATGTCAGTGATAGTGAAAGATGAAGAAGGGAGAATTTCGCTACTATGTAAAGGAGCTGACAGGTTTGTGATAAACTAACCAATCACCTTAGTGTTTTAAACTTCGTATATCTTTTGATTTGATCTTATTGAGTTGCTCTGTGTCATATTTTCATGCAGTGTCATGTTTGAACGGCTTGCCAAAGATGGGAGGGAGTTTGAAGAGAAAACCTTGGAACATGTGAATGAGTATGCTGATGCAGGACTAAGAACCCTGATATTGGCGTATCGTGAACTCGACGAAGAGCAATACAAGGAGTTTGATATTAAATTTTCTCAAGCAAGAAATTCAGTTAGTGAAGATCGGGAAGCGTTGATAGAGGAATTATCGGATAATATTGAGACGAATCTAATCCTTCTTGGTGCAACTGCTGTAGAGGACAAGCTCCAAAATGGGGTGAGTTGGGAAAAAAAGTTTTAACACATTATTATTTATCAGCTTCAACAGAACTTGAAATGACCTATCTCATTGTTTTGCTAGGTTCCTGATTGCATTGACAAGCTTGCCCAAGCTGGAATTAAGATCTGGGTTTTGACCGGAGATAAAATGGAGACCGCCATCAATATTGGGTATAATATCGTAATATAGCTTTTTTTTACATTAACTTCAGGTTGAGGATTACTTCTCAAGATGTCTAACATCAATATACTATTGCAGTTTTGCTTGTAGTTTACTTAGACAAGGAATGAAGCAACTAATAATTCAGTTGGAAACTCCAGAAATTCAAGCATTAGAGAAGGCTGGAGACAAGGCTGCTATTGTGAAGGTAAAATAAATATCAACTGTTAGTCTAGCTTTTATCTATTGTAGTTGCATATTATGCATTATTTAACTTTGAGTTTCAAAATCAATGAATGCATTCTGTTATCCCGTTTCTTTTGTTTTTTTTTGTTTTTATACATAAATTGTTTTTGATTCCCATGTTTCAGGCTTACAGGGATAGTATCCGGCATCAGATATCTGAAGGTGCTCAACAGCTTGCTTCCTCCAAAGGAACCTCTGAACAAGCATTTGCTCTAATTATTGATGGAAAATCACTAACTTATGCTTTAGAGGATAATATGAAGGGCATGTTTCTTGATCTCGCAATTCATTGTTCCTCTGTTATCTGCTGCCGATCATCACCAAAGCAGAAAGCACTGGTAAGCAGAAATCACTTACTTTTTGTTTTAATTCCAATAATAATTCTGGTTAACTTTTAATTTTTTTATTTGTTCCTGCCTAAAAGGTTACTAGACTGGTTAAATCTGGAACCGGTAAAACTACATTAGCCATCGGTGATGGAGCTAATGATGTTGGAATGCTTCAAGAAGCGGACATAGGGATTGGAATCAGTGGCGTTGAAGGAATGCAGGTACTAAGAAAATTGATAGAACTATTTTCTGTTTTGTTCTTTTATTGGTTTTTACTTCATTGTACTGTTTCTGTTACAACTCTTTTGTTCCTTATCTTCTTATTCTCCTACAGGCCGTTATGTCTAGTGATATCGCGATTGCACAATTTCGTTATTTGGAAAGATTGCTTCTTGTCCACGGGCATTGGTGTTACCGTAGGATCTCATCAATGGTATTCCCACTCTTATATTTGTATCTATTCTATAGATTTAGGGAATGTTTGGAAACTCCTATCAAACTAAATATCTAAGTGGCAATGGAGCCGATTTACAAAGCTTAAGGTGTTTGGTGTTATATTAACTTGTTCATTCTTCTTCTTTTGACAGATATGCTACTTTTTCTACAAGAATATCACATTTGGCTTTACACTATTCTTGTATGAGGTGTATGCATCATTCTCTGGACAGCCTGCATACAATGACTGGTTTTTGTCTCTCTATAACGTCTTCTTTTCAACACTTCCCGTGATTGCCCTCGGAGTCTTTGACCAGGATGTATCTGCTCGCTACTGTCTAAAAGTAAGCTTGATTTTCACCATCTATTATGTCGTGATGTTTCTAATTAGGTGCAGTTCCCTTATTTTTTTGTGTTTAATGTGCCAGTTTCCTATGTTATATCAAGAAGGTGTACAAAATGTCCTCTTTAGTTGGCGACGCATACTCAGCTGGATGCTTAACGGCTTTACTAGTGCGATAATAATTTTCTTCTTCTGCACAAAGGCAATGGAGATTCAAGCCTTTGATAAAGAAGGAAGAACAGCTGGGAGAGATATACTAGGAGCAACAATGTATACATGTGTTGTTTGGGTTGTGAACTTACAAATGGCACTTGCCATAAGTTACTTCACCTTAATTCAACATGTTTTCATATGGGGATCCATTGCTCTCTGGTATCTTTTCCTCGTTATATACGGCTCGATACCTCCTAGTCTTTCTACAAATGCTTACAAAGTCTTCATTGAAACTCTTGCTCCATCTCCTTCTTACTGGATTGTGACATTGTTTGTGGTTATCTCAACACTCATACCTTACTTCTCTTACTCAGCACTCAAGATGCAGTTCTTTCCTTTTTATCACGAGATGATACAATGGATTAGGTATAAAGGGAAGACGAGTGATCCCGAATTTTGTAGTTTGGTGCGCCAGGGATCTTTGAAGCCAACAACTGTCGGTTCAACAGCTCGCTTGGTAGCTAAGACTAACAGCATGAGAGAGAATTCTACTAACCAAAGATAATATACTTTGACATAATCAGATACTCTTGTTTCATCTTTCAGATGATTTTGTACAGGAATCTGAAAGTATATTTATTGTGGATCCTCCACGAGAAGGCTATGTTGCTTATATCCACTTCAATGGTTTGCATGGCTCACACATGCAACATAGATACAGTTGGACAGAAGAATAAAATGCAAACCTGCGTTTTTGGCGATTTTAGACTGTACAGCGGTTCACTTTTAGTCTTCTTTTTGAATCATAGATTTTAGCGTTACTGAGTATAGGATGAGTATTTTTTTTGGGATTAAGTAGTTTTCATTCTTAATGTAGAAACCATATCATGACAGATTTTCTCTGTTCGTTTAGAGTGATTCTTTTATTGCACTTGATCATCTTATTAATTCATGCTCAACTCTTTTCTCTTCATTTTTAAAATAAAGTTTAGGTTGGGGCCATGACACCCCAATCTAAGACGGGGAGAGCCTTCGTGCGCTTATAGAAAGATTTACACTTACCTTCCTATAATGAGCAAGCGAGGGCTCGAACTCGCAACCCATCAGATTGAAGCCTTGTACTGCACCACTAGCTCAATAAATAATAAATTCACAAATACACTGGATAGTAATAATAATAATAATAATAATAATAACTAGTCTTAATACCCGTGCTACGCACGGGGCTTTCCATATTTTCGTTTGTTAAACTTAGGGGAAATCATAATAATTAAAAATTATAACTGAATCGAAAAATGGTTAAATTGTAGGCTTGGATGAAAACCACCAGGAAAATAGAGACGCCCATACTAAGTTGACAGAAGATGATATGGGGTTCTATTGTAAATGTGGCTGAAGTTCCCGTGGGAGTAAATACTTGAAGGTAAGTGATTCATTCTTCTTGGAATGTGGCCACCAATTCGGTTGCCAGGAAATATGGTTGCATGACTGCAAAGAAGAGAACAAAATTAGAAAGTGAAACACATGTGTATCATACATGGTTGGATGAAAACCACCAATAAAATAGAAGCATCCATAGATAGTTGAAAGAATATGATGAGGGGTTCTTTTGTAAATGTGATTGAAGTTTCCGTGAATAAAAATTACAATATGATTATCAATTAAATAAGAAGACTATAAAATTCAAAAAAAAATACATTGAAATTGAACATCCATAGATAATAAGAAGAAAAAGTGTAAAGAATGTTAATAACATAGTTCATATTCACAAAATGTAAATACAAAAATTAACACTTAGTTAGAAAGAAAAGAAGACAACACAATTAGAAAGTAAAAGAATGTGATGGGAGTTATTTTGTAAATGTGACTGAAGTTCCCGTGAAACACATGGGTATCATGCATGATTGAATGAAAATCATCAATAAAATAAAAGCATCCATGTATAAAGAGTTGAAAGAATGTGATGAAGGGTTCTTTTGTAAATGTGGTTGAAGTTTCTGTGAATAAAAATTACATTATGATTAATAATTAAATAAGAAGCATTCATAGATAGTTGAAAGAATATGATGGGACTTATATTGTAAATATGGATGAAGTTCCCGCAGGTTAACCCATAATTAGAAAAGAAAAAAAGATAACACAATTAGAAAATGAAACACGTGGGTATCATGCAGGGTTGGATACAAAACCACCAATAAAATAGAAACATCCATACAAAGTTGAAAGAAGATGATTGGGGGTTTTATTGTAAATGTGCTGAAGTTCCCGCGAGAGTCAATGCTGCAACGCAATATGCGAAAAAAAAAAGAAAGATAATAAAAATATAAACATTAATTTGAGTATACTTCTAATACCTGTTGGTGCAAAATGACCAAAATAAAGAAGGTGTAAAATGACCAAAATAAAAAAGACAGCACAAATAGAGAGTGAAACATGTTGTTGGATGAAAAACACAAATAAAGTAGAAGCACCTATAGAAGGTCGGTATTAGTTTAAAAAAAATGTTGAACCATAAAGTACACCAAAATACACTGCTTCACATCTTATTTTACGTATTATGTCATGAAATTAATTTCTTTTCATGTAATTGGTTATCGAGGAGCGACCTCGCGTATTTGAAGATCTATAACTTTTATTTATGGGTTATTCACCTTTTTATGGGTTATTCACCTTACCCTTTTAATGTGAATCTCATCCTTTTTTACAAAATGGCCAATATACCGACTTATAAATTTTCAATTGAAATTATTGTCAAAAAACATTCAATCGAAACTGTGAAAGACTAAAAGTTGTCCTTGAGAGTTGTGGAAATTTAATTTGACTGACTTCTAGAATTAAACAAACTGAATGATTTTTTCAATTCCGTAAAAATAATTATTATTTGTATGAGAATTGTTAGAAACCATTTATATTATCTCTCTGAGCGTGACTCTTCCATCCCTCTCTCACACAAGCTCTCGGACCACCATTCCCTCAACCCCATCACCGCCAAACACTCATGTCACTCTCACCAACTTCTCTCTCACTTCACCCACATATCTTCTCCACATCTCCCTCTCTCATCATTACCTCTTTTGTTTTACCTCCTCTACTTGAAATCGCAGATATGATCTGATAGATCTGTGATCTGTGATCTGTCCATGCAAGCCATCCCCAACGCCTCACTTTCTCCTCTCTCACTCAACCTCTGTTTTCCTCTCACTTATGCTTCACGCTCTCACCTTCCGCCTAAGATCTGCGTTGGATCTAGCTGGCGGTGGCCTTGAATGGCGTTTCTATTCTCCCTAATCTATCAGATCTACACTACTCAAATGAGCCAAATGGTCTTGGATGATATGTTTGTTGTTCTTCTTCTGTTAGATCTGGATCAGTGGTGATGATGAATGGTTCTAAATTTTTTTATGTATTTTTATTGAATTTTTTTATTTTGAAAGAGATGTGTAATTTGTTTTTAAACCTGTTGATTTTCCCATTCTTTATTCTGAAAGAGATGTGTAATTTGTTTGTGTTAATGTTGTTTGAGTTTATCTTCCCATTCTTTAATTTTTCAGTTTTTCCAATTAATTTTAGTTTAATATTTTCTGCAAAGAGATACCATTGCAAAACGATGTCCTCAATGTGAATAGAAAGCTTGTGCAGCGCGTGGGGATGTTTTTTGGTGGATGTATAATTAGACAGGAAGTTTGCAATATTAACCGAAACTACCATTGAAGTTTCGCGCGAAGTGCCGACTGCAGGACGGTATTCGCTATATATATAAGATAATAATAATAATAATAATAATAATATTAATAAACAGTTGGGAGGAAACAGTTGGTTTGATACTTTCCCCAAAAGTCACGATGTATGACATCAAAAACAGCATTGGGTTTATTATTAGTCAAGTCAAGGAAAATGGGAGTCTACGTTGATATTTGGAGCTATAACAGATAGGAAAATGGGAGTCTACGTAAAAAAAAACCCATATTTGATTTTAACCTAAAAATACCCCTTTTATTTTTACCAAAATCTGATCAGACCCCACAAAATTCTAAGATTCTCGGAAATATCTAAAAAAAGGTATTTTTGGAAATTTTATCAGTTCAAATTTCCAGAAATAGGGTATTTCCGGAATACAAGTTAACCTTCCGGAAATACCCATTGTTAGGTATTTCCGGAAATTCAAATTTTTAACCTTCAGGAAATACCTTTTTTTGACGTATTTCCGAAAAGTTTTATTTTTTTAAACTTCCGGAAATACCTTATTTTTGGTATTTCCGAAAATTGTTTTTTTAGCTTTTTTTACCAATATGGCTACGACAGATGGCAGAGGCCCATTTATGGATTTATCGGATGCGTTTACCACATCACATCGTACTCGGGATATTGTTACCCGTTGGTTAGAGATATCGGAAAAGCCAACGGGGTAATTGTCATTATTATTCGATCCGAGTCGAGTGAGAATGGTAAATGGAAGAAAAATAAGATTGTGTTTGATTGTGATAGGCATGGGAGATATAGTGGAGTAGATGTTGGGTGTTCTAGTAGACACACGACCTCAAAAATGTGTGGTTGTCCATTTAGATTGAAAGCTAAACCACTCGATCCTCCTAGTCTTGATTGGAAGGTCAAAGTTATGTGCGGAATTCACAACCATGAGCCTCTAAAGACTATCCTTGGAGCAGCAATATTTGGTAAGTTCAACAAGGAGGAGCGATTAGCAGTTGAGGAGCATATGTGATTGGGAGTGAAAGCAGCAAAAAGTCTAGAGTCAATAAAGAGGAGATTTACCAACAATTTGAGTAACATTTCACAGCTGTATAGAACTCGCAATAGTCTCCAGAAGGGAAAGAGATGAAGTAGGACTGAGATGCAGGACCTTCTGACACTGATTCAGTCTCATCATTATATTTGTTGGACCAGACGGCTTGAAGGAACTGATATTGTTGAGGAGATCATGTGGTCACACCGTGATAATATCAAGTTATTGAGGATGTTTCCTAATGTCTTGATTATGGACTGCACCTTCAAGACCAACAAATATGCATTGCCTCTACTTGAGATTGTTGGTGTCACTTCCACTGAGTTGACATTTTCGGTTGTATTTGCTTACTTGTCTCACGATAGATATGATGACTACACATGAGTTTTGCAGAGCTTAAAAGATTTGATGGTATTGGATATCCCACTTCCTCCGGTTATCCTCACTGACTGTGATGAGGGATTGATGAATGCTATCAATGTTGTGTTTCCCGAAGCAATTAATTTGCTTTGTCAGTATCACATTAACAACAATGTGAATGCTAAAATTAAGAGAGGTCTTGATGATTATGTCTTCAAAAACACTACAACCAAGAAGAAATCTCTTTTAGGAATATTGACCATCAGTTGCAAAAACAGGATAGTCAACTCAAAATCAAAAGTTTTTTAAAACACTAAATCTAACTATTGATTAACATTTTGGATGTTTATATTATATATATATATATATATATATATATATATATATATATAATTACTATTTTTACGATTCTAAGTAACTTTAAAATAATAAATTCAAACTACTAATATTTTGGATGTTTTTAATCCACTAAATGCTATTATTTGTAATATTTAATTAGTAGATACGAAAAAATAATGACTTTTTAAATTGAATTATAATGTTTTTTATGTTATTTTATTATTTTTTGTTGTTAAAGTGCGGGTAATGGACGTGCCCATGGGCACCAGGTGCCCAGAGGGTACGGAGACGGGCACTATAGTGCCCTGCCCATAGGGCTCCCATTGCCATCCCTAGTAAGGGTCATAGAATTTGGCATGCAACTAACAACTTATCAAATTGCTGACCCCTTGGCCACCTAATTTTTTTTTAAATAAATTAATAGTAATTCGTAAGGCATAGCTCTTGCAAATGCTGAAATTATTAGGTTGGATATGTGCCGGGTTCAAATCTGAGACCTCACAATTTTGTGGGTGAGTTTCTAATTGCAATTGTTATTCCGTCTACGAACAAAAAAAAAATTAGTAGTAGTATGCCTAGTAATATACAAGCCCGTTATATTACAATGTATATATATCAATTGTAGTATTATATTCTTACTAGGTAATACATCAACTGTAATAACAGTTTTCTTTTGTTCTTGTTTTTTTACCAAAACAGTTTTCTTTTGTTAACTTTTATTATTTTGTCTTTTAAATTATAAAATATTTTCTATATTAATGATTGAAATTATATATTTTAAAAGGTGAAATGATCGAACATAAAAGAATATATACTTTTTTAAGAGGCAAATACCCAATGACAACAACGAAAATAGTACATTTTCAACATTCTCACTTATTCAAAAACATTATTCTAGCGATACGGAGAGTCGAGGTGATCAACTCTTTTTCAAGGTTCAAACAGATAATAGTTCTTTAGAACTTGATCCAAGAAAACGCCAATTTCAAATATGGTAATACCCAATTAAAAAAAAAGATGAAGTTCAAAGCGTTTATCTAAAATGGGTTCCACATCAAATACAACTTGAAAGTTTTCCTTTTTCTTGAAACACGCATTCCAGACGATTTTAACCCACTTGGCTTAAATTTTTTTCATCATCCTCAAATTGATAGAGTTAATTGTTCGCCATGTTATCTCTTTAGTAAAAAGTCAAGTGGTCTTCTCCAGTCAAATGTCTATACTAGACAAGGTTTTAGAACATGGAAAAAGGTTAATGCCAAAAGAAAAATTCATTTTTGGTCTATATTGGAGACGACCCTTGCTCGTCACATAACAATGCTTGCTCGTCACATAACAATGCATTGAATATATGATTCAATTAAGTTGGCCTAGAACCAAGTATTGTTTACTTGCCTCTTTAGACAATTGGTGTATTGTTTCCTCAAGCCTGAGCAACCTTTATTGTATTCTTTCTTTGTGCTTCATCAAGTGTATTCTTTCTTCGACCTTCACCAAGCTCTAAAGTATTATAGCCTCTCCAGGCAATTGAGTGTTTACCTGTCTCTCCCGACTGTTTCACAAAAGTAAAAGTCACTATTGGGCCTATTACACGAAATCATATTGAGTTTGTTTTTGCGTAATACAAAGTCATATCCTTGGATTCTAACTCTTATTAAGAGGATATTACAATTTCAATCCTATATCAGTTCAAGTGTTTTCCACTACTTGACTGATTTACAATTTCATCTAGAAAACTCTCGATTGGCAGGATAAACATCTAATCTTCTAGATATGTTCCAGGCTCTTTCAAAATATTTCTTTTCTTAGAACATTTATTTTTCTTTTCTTTCTTTTCATGGAAGTTCGGTGTGAACAATCATGGTGACCGAAGTCATTGGATATTTAATAAAATCGACTTAGTCATTTCTCTCAACCTTACTTGGTCATTGCCAGCAGGTAGACCATGGTCGAGGTATCCTCCACGACGACTGTGGAGACTAATCCTTCGAGACATCGGAGATCTATTTAAGGGATCAAACATATATCTAAACCATTTTATTTTTACAGATATTAAACTAGATCAAACATATGTTTACTAAATAAATATTTTGTGTAGCTTTTTACTTTATGTTACGAAAATAATATTCATATGTGTGTATTTACTTATTTCTACATTTTATTTATTTATATATTTTTATGTAAATTCTTAACATCTGTTGTTTAACAAAAAAAGAGATAATACTTTTTTTTGTACCCCCACAGTTCTCTCTTATACCCCCACACAATTTGATATTCCGATAATACCCCTCACTAAAACCAGTTAACGGATTTATCTAATTAAATATAAATTCGTTTTTGGTTTTTTTTCCCAAAACGGATTTATCTTTTAATTAGATAAATCCGTTTTGGAAAATAATTAATAAATAAAAGTGATAAGTCTGTTAAAAAATTAAAATAATTTTTTTAAAAAAAATAGATATGAATATCGGTTGTCTTTTTGTTCCGTTTAGTGTGTAGATATTCGTTAACACGTGACGATATTGAACGTCGTGTGAATAATTTACGCTAAAAAATCGGTTTTCAGGCAACCTACTCCGATTGTAATGAAACCACAACCATTAAATCCGAAAAAAATCAGGCATCAAGATACCTTAAGGAGGGACTTTTATTGGGAGTGCGGGCCTCAAAATTCCAAATTCCATCATTTACTATTTTTTATTAATTTTTTTAATTTTTCATCATCTCCAAAAAATCTAAAAAAATTTGCATATCCTTATTTTGGTTTTATTAGATTTTTAGTGGTGGTCTTATAATTTTTAGATTAGTTTTGACTCTTTAACGGATTTTCAATAGTGTTTTTATAATCTTTTTTTAAAAATTGAAATAAAAAACAGTTATTTTTTAATACACAACGGATTTACCTATTTATTAGATAAATCCGTTTTGAGTATTTTCAAAACGGATTTATCCAAAAATAGGTAAATCGGTTTACAAAAATATAAAAAATGGAATTAGGTAATTTTTATTCTTAAAAACGGTTTTATCTAATTTAAAGATGAATCCGTTTTGAAAAAAAAAATAAAAAACGGATTTATCTTTAAATTAGATAAATATGTGTGATGAAATTTATAGGAGTATTCTCGAAATATCAAATTTTGTAGGGGTATAAGGGGAACCGTGGTACAAAAAAAACCCGAAAAAATAAGTAAGTAAAGCCCAATCCAGTCCAATCCCATATGCCACTCATCCATAAGGACCATAACCTAGATGAGTTTCACATTGACCAAAAAAAAAAGGCGTTTGCTTTTCCCACACCCCCTCCTACTCGAAACACACCCCATAAGGGTGTGAAATGACCAAAAGGCCAGGCCAAACCTCTTTTTTTTCACGAATTTTCACCTGTTCGAACACGGGCCTTCGAACAGGTTCGCACGCGGCCATTCGCGTGTGTTAAATATGGGGACACACCCTCTTGGGTGTTTTTCATCTGTTCGAATGGGGTCATGCGAACAGGTTCGAATGTGGTCATGCGAATATGTTCGCATGAGGCTGTTCGAACCAGTGTTGCAGAGCGACAGATATTGGACGTCTCAGATTCCACCGACAGTTTTGATCAACGGCTTATATCAGTCAATCAGTCAAATTGTGCTCAACCCAGTACTCATCCACCAAATTCCTAACTGCCCTTCATCACCATGGGACTGTCACCACCGACGAACATGGTGTTGTGTTTCGTTGTCCTAACCATGTATTCTGCAGGATGAGTAAGGACATCACCTTCGCCCAACTGAAGGAAAAGGCTGAGAGGAAGATTCGTCCAGAGGGAGCGTGGCGTAAAGACGTGGCGCGTATACGTTACCGAAAGTACAACCGGCTTGATTACGGGACTGGCTATTTTACAGTTATGGAGATCCGCAACGATGACGACGTTGGGACCATGATGGAATATCATGCTACACTTCCGATGGGGCGACAAGTCTTAGAGTTGTACGTGGACACAATACGCACTCCAGAAGAGATCATTTATCTTCTGGAACAGGGACGACCGAAACACTAGTTTCTTAGTTAGTTGTTTGCTTATGTTGGTTTTATGTCTTTCGTATTTCATGTCTTTCGTATTTCATGTATGGTTATGGTTTGTAATAAAAAGGCAATAAATTTGCGCCAAATTAAGTAGATGACATCACAAAAATACTTAATAATATCAAAAGTAGTTAAATTATACAAAAGTTCCAAACAGTTAAATTATACAAATATCCCCCCCTACTGGGTGTTGCGCCCCCTCCTCTGATACACATTGACGATCCTCCTCCTAAGCCTACGGAAGGGGTTGAGCAACCTCTTGATGCGCTGAAAGACGCTCCTGGTTGGCTCTGGGACATTATCATTGATGGTCCCATCCATCTCATCCACCATATCCAGGAGCTCTGGCAGCATCTGTCAAACAAATAACATAACATTATTTAAATAAGTAGATTTAAATAAGTAGAAGAAACTTATTACTGTAATTAACATAAAAAACACGTACCACACTGACATCCGGCTCATCCACAAGCTCTACATAATTTTCAGGGAAGGCAAAGGGATGTGAGACCCTAGAAAACCATGGAAAGTAGCCCGGCACCGTGTTTGAGGAGTACGACACACAGGGAGGCCCCCGCGCCACCAAGTGGTCCTGGAACTGTGTCCACCTCTCATCACACTCCGTGAGAGTACAGACGGCCCGATTTGCAGGTCTGGGCTCCTCCGGGATGTGCTGTACCTGGCCAAACTGTCTGACCACTCTATCCGGCAAATGGCTCACCATACAGCCAGCACTCCGGATGAACCCTCTGAACCTGCCCAGCTCCTCAAAGGGTCTCTCCTGCCTATGGCCTGTGTAGGGGTCCCAGGTGACCTCCTCACCGTGTAGCCGGTCAAGGCACAGTCTGATGGTGTGTGACTTGATGGCCCCGGGGCCATCCCTACACAGCCATTTCTTCGCCCGTGGCATACTCTCAACATATTCTGGGTGCACCACCCAAGATGTAAAATTGGCACTCTGGAAGTGCTCAAAAATCCAACCCTGTAATGAACATATCATTGGTTGATTATAAATCTGAAAGTAAACCTAAAGCAAACTTATAAAAAAAAAGTAAGTTTTATACCTGTAGTAGAGCCATATGACCAGCCATCTTCTTCGTCTTCTTTCTTGAAGCATCCTTTAGCTGATCATAAAGATGGGCAAGGGCCATTGCCCCCCAGCAGTAGTCTCCAACATTGTTCAAATCAAGAAGCATACCTAGGTAGCCAAGCTTAACCTTGCTTCCTGACTTGTCTGCGAACAATGTGCAGCCCAAAAGATAGAGCAAATAGGCCCTAGCAGCATGATGCCACCTCTGCTCAGCTATGGCTGGGTGGTAGACATGATCCCTCAGCCATACAAGACCAACTGACAACCCTCGCGCAGAAGTCTGTTCAGCGGCATCTTGGGGGGTGGCCCCCAAATAGTCAATCAGCAGCTGCTCTCCCTGCCACGAAGTCCAGTCAGGCATGTCATAGAACTGGCCCGTGATGGGGATGTGTAGCAGCTGGGATACATCATCAAGGGTGATAGACATCTCACCCACAGGAAGGTGGAATGATGATGTATCCGGCTGCCAACGCTCTATGAATGCGTTCAGCAGCCCCTTGTGAGTGAGGGGAAAACCAAGTCCTATGAGAGGGAACAACCCCGATAGGATAAGAGTCTCCCTGATCCTAGCATGGACCACAAGGTTAACCGGTCCATGTGGAATCGTAGTTATGTCCGGCCGAACCTGCATTGACAAATGACACCGGCACAATAAGCCAATATGTTCAACAAAATAAGAAACAAAATTGACAACACGCTATTATATAACAATAACTTACCCGGCCAGCATAGAACTCAGTCAAAATATGAGACCCGTATGTGGGCAAGACAGAACCATCAACAGGTCCACCAGGGAATGGGAATGTAGCCTTAGGAGCAGCAGCAGGCTCCTGAGGCTCAACATCCTCCTCATGTTGAGCACCTCCCTCCTCATGTGCATGACCAGAAGGGCCGGCCAGCTCATATGCCGGAAATTGAGCATCACGCTCAACATCCCGGACAATATCATCAACCTCCGGTGGGGGAGGAGGGACGTCCCTACGCCTACCCCTCCGGGAAGGTTCAGCTCCATCTTGCCTCCGTTTGCGTTCGGAAGCCGTCGGGGGTGGCCTACGCTCCGGCTGTTGCGAACTACCGCCACGGTGCCTCACCATATCTGAAACAACAACCATTAAACCAATTAAGCAACATAATCAGCAAAATAACAGAAACAATACTGTTACTGTCACACCTGTTCGAACAGCATCATTCGCACCTGTTCGAACAGAAGCATTCGCACGTGTTCGAACAACCCCATTCGAACGGGTGTTCGCATGGCCTCATTCGAAAGGTGTTCGCATGACCTCATTCGAACACCTTCGTTCCCAGAAACGTTCGGGGAAGGCCAACCGAACGCGTCGCATATGCAGAAAAAATGAAAACGATGAAATGGAAAGACAGGAAAGTGAGGGAGGGAGTACCTGGTGCGTAGAATGCGAGATTGAAGCTTCAAAAATGGTGGAGTTGAGATTGAGAGGGAGAGTGAGGGTGAGAAATCGAATTTGGGGTGGGGGAGGCGTTAGGGTTCGGTTGAGAGTGAAGGGGGTGTGAGAGTGTTTGGGAGGGAGAGTGAGAGATGAAATGTTTTTAATTGAAGTGTATTTTAGGGATTTAGGGGGTTTGGGGGTGTGTGGTGAGTAGGAGGGGGTGTGGGAAAAGTAAAATCCAAAAAAAAACCTAGATGACCGTAAAGAGTTTCGCATTACCAACCAGTACAGTAACAATAGTGCCTCTGTAAATGAGAAACTATTGGAAAACAACGCTGTTATTGTGGAAAATCGATTTCAGCTACGGTAGAATCGATTCCAACAAGAAGAAGCAATTTTGCAAGCATGAGCCAAACATGTTTTTTCCTAGCCAAATCACGGTAGACGCACGTTTGATGCTCGCAAACGTGAATCCAAACGAGCACATATTCTGACTCTGGTTTGGTTGAAAGAACGGTTCCTAGAAGCAACAATAGTACACATACACTGTTACACTGTTTTACTGAATGCGGAACCATCTCTTTGCAATCTCAACCCGTCGTTTACAACTCTCCCTCACTCGTTTTCTCAGTCAATCCATTCCCCACGACATATACGACCCGCCGTTTTCCCCCTCCAAAAAGCCCCACAAAACGAAGCATCAAAAGGAGAAGAAGAAAAACAATTCTGACAATGGAGCTCCGAATATCAAAGAAGAATCGAATCTTCCTCTTAAATCGGACCTTCCATTCGACTTCAGCTACTCTTATTCAGAGTCCAACCCCTCCTTAAAACCCATCAGCTTCCGTGAATCGCCCAAGTTCTCTCCTTTTGGACCGGGCCGACTCGACCGGAAATGGACTGGAATTTCCGCTCCGATTCAGTGTGAAGTGGACCGAAAGAGGCTTGAAGATGAGCGTAACCGGGTTCTTGGTGACCCGTTAGATGAGGAGGAGGTGGCGGAGCTCGTCGAACGCTATCGTCACAGTGACTGTGCTAGGCAAATCAATTTAGGTACCTATTAATTCTCTCAACGTTTTGATGTTTCTTTTTTTCTTTGTAATGAGATTGACCTATTAGATTGTGATTTATTTCTTAAGAATTTGTAATTGATCTTCCATCAAAGTTTGCATGTAGTGCTTGAAGTAAGGAAGAAAAAGGTGATCCATTTTTTTTTTACTATGGATTGAGAAATGCCAAGTGTTATTAGATTTGAGTGAATACATATCATAGAAAAGTGAAGACCAATTTAGTCTTGAGAATTTAAAAGTATTGATTTAGTCCTAACAAAATTAGATTTGAGTGAATACCCTAACAGTGAATACCCTAACAGAAAAAGGTAGAGACCAATTTAGTCCCTAAGATATAATTTGACCCATAATTTCATTTCTTAGGGACTAAATTGGTCTCCACATATTTTGCCAAAGACCAATTTAGGTATTTACTCGTTAGATTTTCACTAGAGACTGCTTATTTGAATGTCATATTTTTCTTCGTTATAGCTGTTGCCCTCACTTGATTTTTAGGTGTCTATTTACTTATTTTTAGACGAGGTCATTGAACATATCCTTTATTTATTCTATTCATTGTGTTGCTCCATAATTAAGTGCTATTCTTTAGGGAGAGAAATGTGGTATTATAATTGTTGATTAGAAAATTAACTGATGAAACACATGTACTGATGATGTACATATATGACAGACTATGAAGTTAGAATTCACACATTTACTATTCCAATTAGGAGTTATGCACTTTTCTCTCGAAAATTCATTTGAGCCGAATTCCTTATTTTATAGATACATGAGCTCTTACCACCAATGTTGGATATTAAGTAGCTAATGATTTTGATGTTGTGCTAGGAAAGGGGGGAGTCACTCACAACATGTTGGATGACATCCATAACCATTGGAAGAAGGCTGAAGCTGTGAGGATTAAGTGTTTGGGTGTGCCAACTCTTGACATGGACAATGTTTGCTTCCACCTTGAGGTCAACATTTTGTTTTGCGTTTTTATCAGTGAAAGAATCGATATTTCCACAATAAAATTTCAGAACTTTTGTTTTTTGCGCTGATGTTTGTGTTGCTGTCTTTTCAGGACAAGTCTGGTGGGAAAGTTATCTACCGCAACATTAATATACTGCTCTTGTACAGGGGGCGAAATTATGATCCCAAGAACCGTCCAGTTATCCCTCTTATGCTGTGGAAGCCTTATGCACCGATATATCCTAGGCTTGTGAAGAATGTTGTTGAAGGTTTGACACATGAGGAAACAAAAGAATTAAGAAAAAAAGGACTGAATTCAGATCCTCTGATGAAACTCAGTAAGTAAATATGTGGTTGTAGAGTCATACTAAATATGTCGTAATCCAGTTTAAAGTAGTGTCGAATCGGTCCATGTGCTAAATTGTGATTTTAATGTGCAGCCAGAAATGGTGTTTATGTGAATGTGGTGGAGAGGGTGAGGGAAGCTTTTAAGACTGACGAGGTTGTGAGACTGGACTGCACCCATGTAGGTACAAGTGACTGCAAGAAAATTGGAGTGAAGCTAAGGGTATGTCTATAGAATTATGAAATTCAATGTTTTCATCTTGAAGTTGAAGATAAAATGTGCATGTAGTGCTTTAAGTATTTAATTGTTTCCTATCAACGCAGGATTTAGTTCCATGTATCCCTATCTTGTTCAAAGATGAGCAAATAATCATTTGGAGAGGAAATTTAAATCTAGCACAATCTTCAGATCCATGACGGAATATTAAAATTAGAGGGTCTATGCCAGAATTAGGAAATGTTTGCAAGATGGTGTGCTACTGTCATTTTGATTCAGCCTTCATATGGAAGACTCACATATTTCACCATATTCTCAGCAAGCCATTAGCAGGAAGATATCAGTTGATTCCAATGCAAAGTTAATTCTCATTTATTATATTTTGCTTGACTAATGAATTTTGCTTAGACTGAGTTTTTAGTCAAAACATTAGTATTCATGGAATTGCAATTGAACACTGAAGGCCAAAATCTACTTAGACATCATAGGCCATTTGACAAACAAAATGGGGAGTGGATTAGAAAAAAGGCTAGGTTGTTTCCATATATCTGTTCCTGTGTTTTGTACAAGATCTATGTCGTAAAAGCATTTTTGTATGGGTTTTTTTTTATGTACCCCCATCATCTCCCTATTTACCCCCACATAAAAGTGAAACCCGAAAATACCCCTGCCCAATTTTTAATTCGCTCGGATTTACCTCCATTTGAGGTAAATCCGCTTTGTTATTTTTAAAGTCGGATTTACCTCATATGGGGGTGCCCAATAGGTAAATCCGATTTCAAAAATAACAAAGCGGGTTTACCTTAGCTGGAGGTAAATCCGCTTTGTTATTTTGGAAATCGGATTTACCTAGTGGGTACATAAATCCGATTTCCCTAAAAAAAGAGAAAATCGGATTTATCCCACCTAAGGTAAATCCGATTTCCCTAAAAAAAGAAAATCGGATTTATCCCACCTAAGGTAAATCCGATTTTGTTATTAAAAAAAATTGTTTTTTATTTAATTTTTTAAAAAAGGTTATAAAATACTACTAAAAATCCGTTAAACAGCCAAAACTAATCCAAAAATTATGAAAACACCACTAAAAATCTAATAAAACCAAAATAAAGTTATGCAAATTTTTTCAGATTTTTTGGAGATTATGAAAAATTAAAAAAATTAATAAAAAATAGTAAACGATGGAATTTGGGATTTTGAGGTCCCCAGTCCTGAAAGAAGTCACTTCTTTAGGAGTATTGATCCTTGATATTTTTCGGATTTAAAGAATGTGGTTTCATTACAATTTGAGTAGGTTGCCCGAAAACTGATTTTTTAGCCTAAATTATTCTCCCGACGTACAATATCGTCACGTGTTAACGAACTACACACTAAACAGAACCAAAAGACGGTCGAAATTTGTTTTTAAAATTTTAACTGATTTATTTATTTATTAATTGGGTTAACAAAGCGGATTTACCCCCACATAAGGTAAATCCGCTTTGGTTATTTTTTAAATCGGATTTACCTTATATGATGGGGTAGATCCGCTTTTAAAAATAACAAATCGGATTTACCCCCACTTAAGGTAAATCCGATTTGTTATTTTTAAAGGCGGATCTACCCATCTTAAATAAATCCGATTTAAATTTTTAAAATTTTTAGTGGAAATCGGATTTACCTAAATCCGATTTCCAAAAAAAAAATGAAATCAGGATACGTTCGGGATTTTTAAATTTTGTTAAGGGCAATTGCGTCTTTTCGCAGGGTCGGTGGGGGTAGCTGGGAGATGATGGGGGTACAAAAAAAAAATCCCTTTTTGTATTCATATTTACTAAAGGCTAGAGCACAACTAAAAAAAATATAAAATCATATACGTAATTACGTAGTAAAAGACACCTCATGACAGCTAACAATTGTTCTCTTATGAGTAAAAAAACACAACTTTTGTCTTTATTTTTTCCTGTTTGTTACCAAAAAGTAAAGAAAACAAACAAAATATTTGAATTATTTTGTTTTTTGATATGGAAAATACTTGAATTATTAGTTAAAATAGTTCTAAAACATAATATACCCCTATTCCAAGAGAAAACTTCAACGCTGAAACAAGACTCTTTTTATGGACATGGTTCACTTACAAAAATAAAATGGGAATTAAATGAGCAGAACAAAGTATTATTTTTAAGGTAAAATGTACTTATATCATTTCACTAATAATTAAAGAGCTAATACACGAGGGAACATAGTGAATCATATGGCGGCTAGGATAGGATAAAGATGCTCTTGCTAGCACATCTACCCGATGTTATTAAAATTGACCCGATGATCGATCCGGTCAGGTCATTGGGTCAATGGTCGGATCGAGGGGTCACTAGTTGGCCTGCATGAACAAAGCGTAAGTCAATATTTTCAATATGAATTAATTGAATATTAAAATAAATATTAAAATGAATAATTATTCATACTCAATAATATATAAAATTTAAAATTTATGGAATGTGATATAAAATATTAGATATTAAATAAGTAATATATATATAATAACACATGTAAGTATAAAAGTAATTAATAAATGAATTTAATTAGTAGGTTAAAAGGGTTTTATTTAAAAAAAAGAAAAAAAAAGAATGAGTTAACTATAATATATGTTGCAAATGTATCAACACAACATTCAGCTAAACCGTATACAACATGCATTTTGAGCATCAAGTCGGGGATTCAAACCCCAGCCATGACATTTTGCTAAATAAAATTCGGTCAACGACTCAGTTTGACCAAGTCAAAGGCGAGTTGATGACGTCATCGCAGGCCAACTGCAGAACTGATCCAACATGCCAATCGAACCGACCAATGTCATGGGTCACGGTCACGGCCGGGTCGGGCCCGGTTGGATAACGGTGCATCTAACTTTTATATAAAAGTGAAAAAGGTTCCTTATATTTTGGAACAGAGGGAGCACCTTATATTTTGGAACAGAGGGAGCACCGCCACACATCTATGGCATTGGCTTGTTACAAATGTATCAACACAACATTCAGCTCAACCGGTTACAACATGCATTTTGAACATCAAGCCAGGGATTCAAACCCCAGCCATGACATTTACTAAATAAAATTCAGTCAACAGCTTGGTTTGACCAAGTCAAAGGCGGGTTGATGACGTCATCGCGGGCCAACTGGAGAACCGATCCATGCCAACCGAACCGACCAATGTCATGGGTCACGGTCCAACCGGCCGGGTCGGATCAGGTTGGATAATAGTGCATCTAACTTTCATATAAAAGTGAAAAATGGGCCTTATATTTCAGAACAGAGGGAGCAGTTAACATCTATGTTATCAGTGCCACACATCTATGGCATTGGCTTGTTAGAAATTCAAAAGATACGTAAAAGCCATCCCAATTTCCAAGTGCCACACATCTATGTTATCATTTGTAACAAATCCATTGATATGAAATTTTATTTACATAAAAAGTCATATTTTACAAATTCTAATTACAAAAAACAAAAGTTCTGTTAAATAACAGCTACTGAAAATAACCATAAATTTTAATCATTTCTTCTTGCTCTCCTTTGTTAGAAATTCTAAAGATATGTAAAAGCCATCCCAAGGGTCACACATCTATGTTATCATTCTGTAACAAAAATCAATGTGCTAATTTTATTATCTACAGAAAGTAAAATTTTACAGTACAAGAAACAAAATTGCTGTCAAAGAACAGCTAATGAAAATAATAAGAGATTTTGATCACAAGAATGAAGGTTTGAAATTTGATGCAGTCCAGTCAGCAGTTCCAGAATTAAAATCAACAGTGCACCTTTGCCGTATTTACAACCAACAAAATACAACTAGGGCCTCCCAGTTTGTGTGCAGTTAAAACTGTATGCACTCGGACACTCAACAAGCTCAGGATCGCCCGATCTTGATTGAACGGTCCAGATTTCAAAGTTGAAATTTTTTATTAAGCAAAAAGCAAACCGAAGCTTACCGATCACATAACTCAATACATTTCTAACTAATCCAACTCCTCGCCTTTTCTTGATTAAGAATTTTTTTTTTTGAAGAACTATTGCTTGATTAGGAACTTTTGCTTCAAAATAAACTCTTCCATTACATACAGTGTGACCTTTAAGTATTTAAACTTTCCTGGCTGAAGAAGTCAGTGCTAAAGCTACCAACTGCCGCTCTCTGAAACCATCTTTGTTGAGCTTGCTGTGTAGAGTTAAGCGCCTGACTTTCCCCAACTCGCATTCCGTTTGTTAGATCTGAAGCAGCTAAGCTATCAAAAGCTCTAACAACCTATGAAACACATTTTTGTTTCAACAAAACAATGTCAGTAATTTGCATGTTGGCGGTCACAATTTTTATTTTTGCTGATTTTCATTATTTACCTGTCCCATGCAAGGTCTCTTTGAAGCTGAATGCCGCACACAAACAGCGGCAAGTTGAATCATGCAAAACATTTCACTCTCAACATAGTTCTTTTCTAGCTTTGGATCTACCAAACTCTCAAATTTCTGAGTTTCAAGTGCATCACTCAGCAAAGGTCGAGCCTGAAATAAGTGATCAAGTGAAGATGAGCTGAGCGTAAAACATTCATGGGTGATTCAAGTGAAGATGTTTAACTTTTACAAGTTCAGAAATTGGACAAGACAGAAATATATCTGGCAATTAAACTAAAAAATTTGATGTTGTCGTTTCTTATGTATGCATGCATAGTTTATTGACACAAGCACACAATAATAAGGTCAACCAAAATATAGCTTTCCAACAGTATAAGAATAATAGCAAAACAATGTTCAGTGACCTCACTCTTCATGTTTTTTGTTTTTTGGCTAGCCTTTCAGTTTGTCCACGTCAATAAATTTCTAATTATCGAAAAAAAATGAAATGAACTTTGATCCCTATAAGCTACTTGATAGATATTAATAGCATATCAGCTACAAAATTAGCAAAACATATCAATAGTAGAAAAAGAATTGTCAGAGTAAGATTGGCATATATATATACCCATTCAACTAGACACTCATCTTCCAAAGATTGAGATTCATCTATTGGCTTCCGTCCGGTAATGAGCTCCAAAAGCACAACTCCAAAAGAATATACATCAGATTTCTCAGTCAATTTGCCACTTGACGCATATTCAGGGGCAACATACCTTTCAAAATGAAAAAAGGCAATCAATATTGATAGTTTTTTTGAAAGTCTTAGAACAATAGTAAAAAATGATAAGTTTGTAGACATATTAATATATACCCACCCAAAAGTTCCCATAACACGTGTGGTTATAGGTGTATATGTATCGAGAACCAACTTCGCTAAGCCAAAATCTGCGACCTATAACACCAAAAATAGGATTTTTTAGATTTGGATATAAATAAAAAACAATGTGAAACTTCGAATGAGTAGAATAACATTTACCCTAGCTTCATAGTTGTAATCCAAAAGAATATTTGATGGCTTGATATCCCTGTGTATAATCCTAGGATTGCCTGTAATGTGCACAACATTCAACAGCATAAATAACAATTCAGCTGCTAAGCATTGACAGATAGGCATTTATGTGCATGTCAAGACGAAGGAACAAAATAATAAGGATTGGTAATTACAGTCTTCATGTAGATAAGCAATTCCTCGAGCTGCACCAGCTGCAATTTTAACACGGTTTGGCCATTCTAGCACAGGTTGACCTTCCCCTGCAAATTTCAATATCAATTAATCAAATTTTCATGAATGGAACAATCTTGAACAACTGAGAAGTGAAGTAGTTTTTATTACCATGTAGATGAAAATGAAGGGTATTGTTAGGTACATAATCATAGACAAGTAGTCTTCTGTTATCTTGAATGCAGTATCCGACTAAAGAAACCAAATGGCGATGATGTATGCGACTAATAATTTCGACTTCAGCTTTGAACTCTTTCTCCCCTTGAGCTCCGCCAATTCTCAGCTGTTTAACTGCTATCTCTCTCCCATCTGGTAAACATCCTTTATACACAAAACCAAATCCACCCTCACCCAAAATATTTTGAGTTGAGAATCCATTTGTTGCCTTGATTAGTTCCTCATATGAAAACCAGTTCCTTGAATGACCCATTCCACCAGTATCAGATGGTGTATACACAACTTCACTGCCAGAGTTGCTTTTTATCAAAGGTGCAGAGGAAAGTTTGTTCAAAGAGGATGATTCTAGACAAAGTTGCAAACATTCATTTACTTATCGGTAAGAAATAGGCAAAGACAAACATTTTATATAAAAATGCTTTTCACATGTTTAGATCTTCTAGAGTACAAATGATTCTAACAAGCTAACATTTGAAGCTGCTTACAAAAGTGATTTTTACTACTTCAATTTACTGCTTTGTGAATTTGTGCAAAAATAAATCACTATTATTCAAAATCAATTTTAGAAATTCAATTAAGTTGAGGAGGTTATATAAGTGTTTAAAAGTTTACCTGATTCAGTTGAGGATGGAAGAGTGAATGGCATAACATAACCATCATTAGGAGGGTTCCTTCTTTTATGCCTCTTCAAGCACCATAGAGCAACTCCAATGAAGCCAAGCAACAGAATTCCACCACACACAGCGATAGCAACTACAGCACCAGTACCAATTCCACCACTGCTTTCCGATTCAGGACTCGAGTTTTCCGATCTGTTCTGGGGTGGTGGCGGTGAAGGAAGGGAGCGCGGAAGAGGTGGAGGTGCCGATTGGGAACTAGGTGTAGATTTTGAAAGTGGAGCAGGTTGAGAACTAGGTGTGGTTGGACTTGGAGGACTATTTGTTGGAGGAGGGGTTGATGATGGTGGCGTAGAAAGTGGTGGTGGCGTAAAAAGTGGTGGTGGTGGTGGTGACACGGCCACTGGCGGTGATGCTCGTGGTGGAGTTGAAGTTGAGTTTCTAGGGGGTGGAGGAGGTGAACGTCGGGGTGGCGGCACGGCGGCTGGAGGAGGTGAATTTTCTCCGGGAGGTGATGCCAGTGGAGGAGCTGGGTTTGACGGAGGTGGAGTGAACGGTGGTGGCGGTGATGGAGGAGGAGAGCTTCTTGGTGGAACCGATGATTGAGGTGGCGGTGAGCGACGAGCTGGAGTAGTTGGTGGTGGTGGTGGAGGAGGACGTGATGGGGAGGTTGGAGGGGAAGCTACGGGAGGAGACAATGGAGGCGATTGTGAGGGCGGAGGAGCCAGTTGAGACGGTGGAGGAACCGAAGGCACAGTGGGTGGTGGAGCTAATTGAGACGGTGGAGGAACCGAAGGCACTGTGGGTGGAGGAGCCAATTGAGACGGTGGAGGGGTAGAAGGCACTGTGGGTGGAGGAGCTAATCGGGTGGGCGGAGGTGGTGATGTTGCCGGAGGCGGTGATAGCGAACTGTTAGGTGGAGGGGAGGAAGGTTGTTTCAGCGGAGGAGAGGTGATGAAGGATGGTGGTTGAGGTGTATTTGCTGAGGGTTGTTGCGGCGGAGGAGTGGTGGAGGAAGACGGCGGTTGAATGTTATTAGAGGAAGGTGATAGTAGCGGTGGCGCCGGAGAGGGCGTCACCGCGGACATCTTGGAAAAGAATAAAATCAAGAAGGAATGTTGTTTATAGTTGAAACTCACATGTCACGATCACGTTCACGTGTAAATCACGCAACTAGAAAACTTACCGTAATATACATATTATAATCATACTATTGTTTTAAGGTCTCAATCTCTGTGTTGAAGATCCAAATTCATGACATATCTATCATAAACCTTAAAATGAAATACAAAACAAAACAAAGCTTCTGTCACACGCCAGCCAAACTTTACCAACCCAAATCAATGTCTCAAGTTTCAGTACAAACTAAAATCCTGATCGCCAACAACAATTAATGAAAAACCTTGATTCCAAAATTCCACTTTTTAAGCCTTCACATGCAATCTATGAAGATTGTGTTGTCCGATTTTGCTGATACAAAGAGTGTTTCACAATATTCGTTAGAAACAAGCATGTGATATAGCACTTTGATGATATTCATCTGATCACCACTAACTTTAATGTACGCTTCCTTGTGTTTTGTTTTTGAATGAATAGTTGTCCCACTTTAACGTGATTCTTTTTACTCTCTGTTGAACTTGTTTGTTTGATTTTGATGGAGAGGAGTGTCTTCTCTCTCTGCTTAAGCTTCTCTCATTCACAAACACGGTTACACGGATTGTGGGGTCCAGTTCCAAAACAATGCTACTCTCACAATTTTTTTTTTGACAAAACCTCACAACTTTTTTTGACTGAGACAAAAACCTCACAATTGAATTTTTCAATCAATTTTTTTTCATATATATTAATATTATTCATAAGATAAATATTTTTTTATTTTAAAAGTTTTGACATATTCAAAATTGAAATAATCTTAATATGTTCATAAAATATTTGTAATTTATTTTAAAAAGCAAAAATAATTGATTACATAAAGAATTTTATCCAAAAGCTTTCAAACAGACGCGTCAACCAATGTTATGGTTTATTGGCAAGACAAGACTTTTCCATCTTTCCAATTATAGTTTATAACGTAAATTATGTTCAAACTTTGACATTAAATTATTGCGAACATTACAAATAAACAAATTAAGTCGCACTTAATGGATGCAAAAGGAATGTGAGAGAAAACAATTTTAAATGAAGGTGCCAAGACGCATATGGGTTTCGTTCCGCGTTCTATTTATCCCACCATTTTCTTTTTCTAACATATATCATATATATCATAACTTGCAAAGTTTATATTATGTATCTAACTTTTGTAAAAAAATAAAAAAGAAGAATTATGTATCTATCTGTCTATCGTGATCAAAGGTCAAAATATAAAGGAAAAAATACATACGTGAAACAAAGTTAAAAAAATGACCCACCTCTCCTAAATGTCGATTTTGTCTTCATATTCGAAAAGCGTTAGATATTGTTTTTGTTTTGCATGCTAGATATTGTTTTTTATTTATGCTACATTTTCGTTGATGCAGTGAACTAGGATAAAATTATGTATTAAAATGGTCACGGTAAGATACCATCTGCAATACAGACTAATAGTTCCAATTAACGTAATCTGTCGTTACTAATGACCATTTGTTTCTTGGCTCAAGGAGTAGTAAACATAGTGTTACACTATGTTTGATTCCCATGAAAATAGAAGGAAAGAAAGCCCAAAGGAATGAAAGTTTCTTGAAATATGGCTTCCTTTGTTTGGTTCACCATTGAAAGAAGAAGGAAAGAAAAATTTTGGTGGGACCCATGCTCAAATTTGTTTCCCCTTGATTTGGGAAGAAAGTGCATGGAAAAGCAACTTTTGAGTGAAATGTCAAATATATCCCTACTTTGGTTTGTGGTTTTTAGTTTTTTACTGTCGGCTAGTATATATTCAACACAATACAAAAACAACATATTACATTGTTGGTTCATATTAACATTCTTCAACATACATGTATGTAAAAAAAACATTATTCAACATAGTTTATTGTTTCATACTTATACTAATATTAATATTAATATTAATATTAATATTAATAGTTTGACATTCCAATGAATATACAGTTCAACGAATTATTCTACAAGAGAATATTTATATATTTATACTTTTAAATATATATTAATATACATAAGTTAATATGTATTCTTTTAGTGCTAATCTTTAATATTTATGGTTATACTAATAATATATAAATTTATATTTCTATATATATATATAGACACACACTATAAAAGCATATTCTTATCATTTATTAAGCTTATATCTTTCTTTCCTCTCATTTTCCTTTCACTTTTACTCAAACCAAACAACCAAAAAATCATCTCAGTTTCCTCTTGTTTTCTACTCACTTTATTTCCTTTTACTTTATTTCCTATCACTTTCTATCCTTTCACTTCCCCCCCACATGTAGTTGATCTGGTAGCGCTTCTGCAGTAGGAACCTTAACTTGCACCACATGAACCGAACACACCTGAATCTGGTCCAAAACCAAGAACTTACACAATACACTTCTAGAGAGAGAAAATAACGAGAAAGAGAGAGTGAGTGTGTGTGTGTGTGTGAGAGAGAGAGATGAATTGTGAATTCACCCTCTACAATTGCTTCTATTTATAGGACTAAATTTTGGGTTTTGCTGAGTGAGCCCTATTTGGTTAGAGAGAAACGACCTCTTCACCACCTTAGTTTCTTTGCATCTCATCTTGCCACGTCACTCTACCCTATGTAGGTCTTCCAGTCTATAACTTGCTTAGTGAAAGTCAGTGCCTTCATTTCCTCACCTTGGCATGCCACGTTTCATTTTTGTCAGCAGGTGCTGGAAAGCAACTCTTGCTTGGTGAGCATCACTCACTTAACGGTCTCCTTTTCTCAAAGACCCTAATTTTTCACTGAATCTTAAATCCAAGAGATCTATTAAACATACTAATAAAATACCTTTTATTAAAACATAATCCTAATAACAATGTATCAAAAATAGGGAGGTTACAACATATATGAAAAAATTGGGCAGACATAGAGGGAGTTTCAAAAGCAATAGACTAGAGAAAAGAAAGAGACTATCAAGAAATCTCGGATAACATACTTTGTGTGCAAGAAATTCGTCATTGCAAATCTGAATGCTCAAAGCTTACTAAGGAGAAACCTAAGAACCAAGGGTTCAAGGGAAAGAGGAAAAGTCACATGGCAACCGGGGATGACTCAAAGTCTCCTTTTTCATAAATTTTAAAGAAGAATGCTTTTGAAAAGTCTCATTTTTCATAAACAAAGAGAAGTAGACGCTACTAGAAAAATTAGTTTTAAAGAGGGATTTTAGAGAGGGATATTTATCCCTCACTATTAGTGAGGGATTTTGTGACGAAAATCAAAGTCTCCGTCAACTTTTGGGAAGCACATGTTTGCGACGAAGTTAGGGATGGAAAATATCCCTCTCTAAATATTCGTCACAAAATCCCTCGCAAAATGACTTAAGTACAGTTAGAGAAGGATTTTTGAGAGGGAATATGTGCCTCACTAAATTAGGTCGTCGCTAAATCCCTCACTAACATAGATTCCTCACTAAATCCCTCACTAAAGCATTTTCAGCAAAAAAAAAAGAACTCACACCCTCGTTTTTCTCTTTCCTCTAATAATACCAAATCCCTAATTTTCAGTTCTCGAAGCCTCCTCTCTCTCTCTCTCTCTCTCTCTCTCTCTCTCTCGTACGCCTCTTTTCAGTTCTCACTCTCAAATTTCTTCTCTCTCTCGAAGCCTCCTCTCACTCTCGCACTCCATCACCGTCGCCACAAAACCCTCTCACCGTTCACCACCAACCACTCACCGTCGCCACCAAAACGCAAAACCCTCTCACCGTTCACCACCAACCACTCACCATCGCCACCAAAACGCAAAACCCTAACTATTTGATCCCTAATGTTTGAACCCTAACGTTTTAACGTGGTTCGAGTCTGCTTCTCTTCATCAGCAATCCTGCTTCTTCATCGGTGATTTTGCTTCTCTTCATCAGCGATTCCTCTTCTCACTGGTTGCTTCTCTTCATCGGTGATTTTAATTCAGGTATGATTTGAACCCTTTGACTGCGATTTGAACATTCTGGTAGTGATTTGAACCCTCTCTGGAACCCTAATCAGTGGAATTTGAACTACATAGAACTGTATTTCGTAGATTTACTCATGTAGGTTTCGATTCAATAAGATTAGTGTATATAAACACTAAGATTTTTATCAATTGTGTTTTATTTTAGATGCAGAAGAAGGGAGGTACTAAGGAACTTCCCTCAGATAAGCATAGAAGGATTGGAATGGAAAAAGTGGAGCGACCTGGTCGGTCTAGGACTCCGTTTAGTGCAGTCAACACCAAACTAGAAGTCAATGATGGTGGTGGTGCCGAAGGATCTGTTTCTGTCACCGTTGATTTTACTAAAGAGGAAGTAGAAGGGTTTCTGCAAGAGAAGATGAAAAAGGGGAATCCGTATGACAAGGTCTGGATTTTTTTTAACTGTTTCAATTCAGGGGCGGTTCTTAATTTAATAAACTTTGCGTATGACAAGGTCTGGATTTTTTTTAACTGTTGGTAAAGCTAATTTTGTGGTTAATTTGTTTTTCTGTAGAAAAAAATGGAGCAGATGGCGGATCTGATTAAGCGACTTAAACTTTGCGTTAGATGGTTTAAGAGAGTTGAATAGGCATACATCCAGGAAAAGGAAAAACATGTTTTGCTAAAATGTGAGTAACCACTTGATCCTTCTTACAACTTACTTCCCTGTGGTGTGTATAGTCTTAACATCATAAGTATTAGAATCACTATTAATTGAAGTCATAACCTTGGAAATTGTTTTCCTTTAACTATTGTCCCTTTTAATTTGTTTTGGGAGTTGTGGTTCTAGAGTAAACATGCTGTAAGGTAGTCTTTCTGCATTTGTAAATTATTGATACAAGTGTTGTGTCCAAACCTGTAACTACTATCAAATGTGTTCTTGAAATAGTATATTTTGATGATATTAATGTGATAAATGATAGTATCACTGAGTTTTACTCTCAGGACATGTAGTATATGTTGATTTTATCATTTGGCTATGAGAATTGTTTGCCTTAGAATTTTTGAGTGCCCTTATAGTATAGGTAATAAATTATGTGTATGATGCCTTCAAGTTGGGGTGAGTTAGAATATATATAATTATAATTGGTAATGCTTTTCCTCAACGTTCTGAATAATTACATGCTGAATTACAAAGTTGAAGTTTTGAATTATTATGCTTCTTAATTTTCATGCTTACAAAGTTGAAGTCTTGATATCTGAGCAAGCATTCAAAATGTTAAGAATATGCATGTAATAAGCCATCTATTTTGCCTTAATATTACCTCTATCTATATGTAATCCCTATATTCACATTATACTAAACCTGTGTAATCTAATACGAAGTGGAATTTTTATGGTTTGCTTATTTTTTTATGAAAATGAAAGTGTGGAATGTTGAAGCTCTGACCAACAAATAAATGTGATAACATATGTTGGTGATAACTTGAATACTGATTAAATGAATATGAATTCCGATGTGTTGAAGCTCTGACCAACAAATAAAAACTAGAACTCTTCCCTGTATTTTGTATGCTAGAAAAGCAGAGCTGAAGGCCTGTATTTTGTATGTCTACTTCTAATTTGTTAATGGAATCAAACCCGGGTACTGAAAGAATAGGAATAGGTGCATTTAGATTTCACTTGTAGTGTTGTTCAGTGTTCTTGGCATCCTAAACTAAATCAGGTAACATATTATCACAGCTATGTTACTCAAACAATTTTCTGGTGTTATCTTACATTCTCTGAAACAGGATTTCTTGCTTCTAATTATAATACTTTTTGAACTTCTTTTTATTTGTGAAGATCTTAGCAACTGTTGGTGATAAAAGCCAAGGAGGAACTCACATACTATATGATCCAACCCTCAGTGAGAGAGGAGCTCTTGTTTGTGTTGCACATGCACCAAGGAAAAAATCAATTGATGACTTTGAGGCAACACCTGTAATTCACAATCCTCATGCTGTACCACTATTTAGAGATCAACCAAGCCGCAAGCGTCAGCGAGAGAAGATGTTAAAGGATCCATTGAAGTCCCATAAGCCTGAAGTACCCATGACAGGACCTGGCTTTGGTGGACGAGTTGATACAACTCAAGGAGGCTTACTGACCCAGTATCTCATGAAGGTATTGTTGTGTATATTTATTTCTTATCACTTTTTCTTGACTTAGCAGGTTTCATGCTCTAGAATAGGACAATTGAAGGTAATGATGTTTTTACGTAATTGCTGCAAGGAGGTATGATTAAGGAGACATGGATGGAGGAAGATCCAAGGGAAGCTATCCTAAAATACGCTGATGTTGCAGCAAAGGAACCGAAGTTCATTGCTCCGGCATATGCAGAAACCCAACCTGAGCCAGTGTTTGAATCTCATATAGGTATATGGCTCCTAAAAGAAGACACAATACCCGTAGTTGTCAATCTACCTTTCTCTATTTTTCTTCATGATCTTCCCCTTTTTCTATTTTTTTAGCAATTGATCATCAATTTTGTTTGCTTGCTTATTTATGATCTTAAAAACTGTAGGTTTTTAGTTCTCTGTAGCTTAACTATCTGTACAAAGTTTCGAGGGATTAAGTTGGTAAACATGTGTAGCTTAACTATCTCATGTGTGGTTAATGCCTAAAATGATATCTGACTCCATGGCCGAATTGATAAGGCGCTGGTCTACGGAACCAGAGATTCTGGGTTCGATTCCCAGTGGAGTCGTATTTAATCACATTGAGAAACATGTAGTACTTTTAAGAAAATAATTTGTATAGCTTTGATTTTTCTAGTAGTGTTTAAGATATGTGTGCTATTCAAAGGTTCATATCTGATCAAAGTCGCTATTCGCGTGTGGCTGTCTTGCTGTTCTCGCTGTCTTGCTGTTCGCTGTCTTACTGTTTCTCTGGCGTAAGTGGCTGTCTTGCTGTTCGCGTGGTGCACGGATTCGTCACAGCCGGTTGCTTCGCGTGATCACGGTGTGGCGTAAGTGGCCGCGTGGTGCACGGCTTCGCTGTTTACAGCCAGGTTTCAGTTTGCTTCACAGTCTCAGTTCGGTGATCAACAGTAATCACGTGTGTTTCGGTTATTGATTTTATGTGGCTGTAATGGATCACTGTCTGTGGCCTTGCATGGCCGATCTCACAGCGTCGCCTGAAGCAGCCGCTCTGGTGGTTCCTCCTCCTGCTACCGTAAGAAAGTCGTTTGCGGCAGCTCTAACAAACTCTTGTGTTATTCCTCCAAGTCAGCTGCCCAAGCCTTGCATCAAAGGTGATGCTCTCACTATCAAGATCACTGAGTCAGAATATCAAGAAGGTGTCAAAAACTGCAAGAATGTATTGCATGGCCGCCTTACCCTTTCCAAAGGGGACTCTCCTATAAAGCTTAATGCTTTAAGGGCAAAACTTATGCAAGAATGGAAATCTATTGGCTCCTGGACAATGGTCTCTTTAGGCAAGGGCTACTATGAGTTTTGCTTTCAGTCGTTTGAAGAGATGCGTAGCTTACAAGCCATTGGTACGTGGTCGTTGAATCCGGGATTATTAAGACTCTTTGCATGGACTCCGGATTGATCCAACCAGGATACGTAACACAAATGTTCAATGTTGGGTTCGTATTCATGGTTTAGCTCGGGAATATTGGCGTCCTATCACCCTTTTTGAGATTGCCGGTGCAATTGGTGGCCCTATTGCTTTAGATGATGCAACAAAGCAACGCACTTTTGGTCACTTCGCAAGAGTTCTTGTTGATATTGATTTAAAGGGTGATCTTCCTGATCGTATTATGGTTGAACGAGAAGGTTATGCGTTTTACGTGGACGTTGTCTATGAAAGGCTGGCTCAATTCTGCTCTTATTGTCATATTATTGGGCACAATCACTCTAATTGCAAGCAGGTGTGTAACGCCCCAAAATAATTTAATTATTTATTTAATTAAGTTATTTAAGGCTTACAATATTTATTTAATTTAATTAAATAATTCGAATTTAATTATTTTATTTTATTTTATTTTATTAGGAGGTGTTGTCACTATTTAGGTGGTGCGAGCAAGGGCCCGTGATCCACAATTAGGCCCGTGGCCCATTTCTTTGGCATAGGAGTCGACTCTTTGGGGTCTAGGGAGTTTAGTTGCAATTCACTCAAGTGGGGAAAAAGAAAGAAAAAGTAACGTAAGAGAGAGTGAGAAGAGAAAAGTTGCGAAGAGAAGGAGAGAAGAAGAGGAGAAGGCGAAGCACATAGAGAAGAGGAGGAGGCTCATTGGTGGCTTGCATTCTTCCCTTGGAGCTTGGCTAGCAATTCGACTTCCATAAGGTTAGGGGGTCCTCTTTTTGTTCTTAATACTATGCGAATTGGGAATTGCTTAGGGTTAGGGGCCTAGGTTAGTTCCATGATTGAATTGTGTTGTTGATGAGGAATTATAATATTGTGATGCTTGTTGTTGAATTATTATGTTGAGAATTTTATGATTGATGCTTGAGTTGTGGCCAAATGCGAATTGGATACCCTATGTTTGATCATATGTCTCATTGGTGCTTATTTGGTGAAATTGGGGATCATGGTGACACTTTAATTATATATATATATAGGAGTGTTTTGGTGATTTTAATTGATAATTGAAAGTGGAAAAATTCTGTTTGGGAGCCCCTAGGCGCCTTGGGCGCCATATGCATAATGCTGAAAAAAATTCTGTGTTGCGCCTAGTCATGGGCGCCAGGCGCCCAGCAGTGTGCTGCGCTTGTTTCCAAAATTCTGTTGCCCTGCGTTGCCATTCTGTGCCACTGTGTGCTGTGCCTGTTGCATGTGTTGCCATTCTGTGTTGCTGTGTCTGTTGCCTGTGTTGCTATTCTGTGTTCCGGTGCTGCCAGTTTTGGCACATGTTGCTTGTGTCATGGGCGCCAAGGGCCCCAAAGTCCGGGTGATAGTTTTGCGAAAATTGTTTTCAGGTTTTTATACTCAGGTAAAATGGCTCATGAAAAATGATTTTTGGCAACAAAGGAGTTGAGTTGCAAATTTTCACTAGGTGCCTAGTGCATGGGCGCCAAAAATAATGTTCAGTTTTTGATAAAATTTTTATTGGGTTTTCATGTCCTGAGCATTTGGCTCGTGTAAAATTAATTTCGAAGAAAAATGAGTTTTGTTGCAAGTTGGTCTTAGGCGCCTAGTGCCTAGGCGCCGTGTTGCTGTGCTGGGCGCAATGCGCCTGTGCGCGTGTTGTTCCCCTGGGCGCCTAGCGCCTGTGCGCTGTTGCGCGTGTTGTTCCCCTGGGCGCCTAGCGCCTGTGCGCTGTTGCGCGTGTTGTTCCTGGGCGCCAAGCGCCATGCGCCTGTGCGTGTTGCCTCTCCTGGGCGCCAAGCGCCCATGCGCCAAGCGCTGTGTTGCCCCTGGGCGCCCAGCGCCCATGCGCCAGTTTCCAGAATGTCTAAACATTTTTCCTAAATTGTTTTTAATGTAACTTTTGACTCGGTTATCCAAATGCAACGGTTCAAAATGCGTTTTGAAGCTAATTTCAGTGCCTATCCAATAGTCTCAATTTTATGCAAAAATAAATTATTTTTACTGGTGTTTCTGACTGATGGTGTTCAAGTGTCCAAATGGCTATTTTTACCCACTTTCCCTATGTCTTGTCAATGTCCTAAGTTGGTCTATTTGAATGGGTGTTGGTGTGGGTGGTGAGCTGACTTGGTGAGTGATGATGAGGTGAGATTGGTGAGCAGAGGCTTCGGCCTAATTTTAATTTGGTGAGTTAATTAATGCACTATGGTGAGACTAGAATTTAAAATGTGAAATTGACTGATTTGTGGTGTGTTGTGATGCATTCTCCATAACACCGCATGAAGCATGTGCATTATTGGTGAGCAGAGGCTATGGCCTAATTTGTATTTGGTGAGCAGAGGCTACGGCCTATTTGTATTTGGTGACGGATCCGACATGCATGTACCCGTGGAGTTTGGGTTGCATTACATGCATAATCATATATTGTGTAGTGCTGTTTGGAATATAGAATGTTCATGTGATTGTCCCATTGTTGTGAGTTGGTGTGCTTGGTTTCCTTTTTTCCTACGCATTGCTTAATTTCCATATGTTATTAATTATGAAAAGAGACTCACCCTACTGCCTTTATGTTGCTTCTTATGTCGGCAACGTGCAGGTAATAACGAGTGAAGGATTCCTTTATGCCTTCGTCTGGTAGGAAGTGTCACGCTCTGATATGTAGCACCAGGGGGGGGGTGTCCTATGTTTATGCTTTATTTTCTTAAAACTGTTAGATTTGATTGGTGATGTATTGGTTTTAAATTTTAGAACTCATATTTATTCCGCTGCTGATGGTGATTGGTTTTAGTTGATGCGAACTAAACATTTTTCTCATGGTGTTATGTATCTTGTTATTTATGAGGTAAATGTAGCACTCGCTTGAATTGTTCAAAAAAAAAAAAAAGACTCTGATTTTGTTTAAAAGTAAAGTTATTAGAAAAGGGGTGTTACAAGGTGCACGGTAAGCAGGAGCCTCGCGCGCAGCCCCCAGTCACTATCCAGGTTTGGGAGACAAAACAAAAGGCTCTCCTTGATCCTAATAAGGATAGTAATAGAAACAAGTCAGACGGTGTTGATGCAAATCACGAGAAAGGTATGGCTTCTAATGATAATGTAGTTATTGTAAACAATAATGATCATCATGCAGGTAGACATGCTCAAAAGGAAATTGCTGCTGGCAAGGAAATCATTAACTCAAATGATGCAAATGATAATCATGACATCCAACCGGGGGGGTCATATCTATTCGAGAGATTGAAATTCCAAATCAGTTTGGAGGCATTAATAATGTTCCTCATGATGGTTCAGGTGGCAACCCTCTACTTGGCTTTATTTCTAACCATATTGAAACAGTCTCTCCGAGTGGCAGTGCCCCAACTGTTCCGCAAAACGAGGTTTCCCCAGATCAAATTTTGGTCAACAATACTCAAGATGGTGCAATATACGAGTTCGACAGGAATCAGGTACAAGTGATTGCTGACCATGATGCTACCCAGGAGGTGATAGCTGATTTAAACATTATTAAGCAACCTTGGGCGGCCTTGGTTGAGGAGGAGGACTCGCTGGGGAATGACGTTGTTAAGCCAGCTCAGGACTCGGAGTTTGAAACAGTGCTCACGAAATCACAAAAGAAACGGATGCAAAAGAAAAAGAAAGCTGCATCTCCTGTTATCACCCGTTCTAGGGCAGGCTCTCAAAGTCTTGCCCAATGAAGTGCCTTTACTGGAATTCAAGGGGCCTGGCTAATCCCCCCACAAGATTAGCTCTCAAAAGGCTTTGTATCTCCAACAAGCCTGATTTCATTTTTGTTGCAGAGCCTTGGTGTTCTCAAGACGATTTTCCTAGCAGATTCTGGTCTAGGCTGGGTATGAAGATCTTTGCTACAAATGATAGAAATAATTTAATCCCTAATCTCTGGTGTGCTTGTTCGGACTCTTTCAATCCTACAGTCATCACTTGTTCTGATCAGCAGGTCTCTTTTACTGTTGAGGTCAACAACACTACTATTGGTATTTCTGCTATCTATGCTTCTTGTAACTATCTTGGTAGGCGTTCTCTGTGGAAGGAGCTTAGTATTCTCCAGCAGATCCACAAAATCCCTTGGTGTTTTATTGGTGATTGGAATGCTATCCCGGGCTCTCATGAATATAGGGGCAGTGGTAACCCCTCCAAAATTGCTTGTGAGGATTCCCAAAATTGGACCAATTTGAACAACTTGATTCACCTTCCGACTAGGGGGGTTCAGTACACTTGGTCTAACGGACGTAAAGGCAGGGCTTTCACCGAGAAAAGGCTTGATCGAGCTATTTGCAATGATGATTGTCTCTCTTTTTATACAGGTATATCCTGCTCTACTCTTACTAAATCTAAGTCTGATCATTTCCTTTGTTGTTGGATCTTCAGATTGCTGGTGGGCCTCACTCCTCTTCTTTTAAGTTCCTTCGCACATGGGCGAGTCACCCTGATTGTTTGAATTTAATTAAAGAGGCCTGGCAAGCCCCTGTTATTGGTTGCCCTATGGTAGTCCTTAGTCAAAAGCTTAAGAATCTTAAGGTAAAGCTTAAGGCTTGGAATAAAGATGTCTTTGGGGACGTTAATCTGAGGGTGCAAGTGGCAACGGCTGCCTTGTATCATGTGCAGGTGCAGATTGATATTGATGGCTACTCGGAGGCCCTAATTGAGCAAGAAAAAGTTCACCAGCTTGAGTTACAGCAAGCTTTAGCTTCCCAGGAGGAATTTTGGCTTGAAAAATCTAGGCTAAATTGGCACACTCATGGCGATCGTAACACCTCCTTCTTTCATCAAATGGTCAAGATTAGACAAATTACCAAGCAGATTACTTCCCTGAACCATGGTGACACTCTTCTTACTTCTTCTAATGATATTGAAACTCATGTTGTTAATTATTTTAAGAATATTTTCTCCTCTAACAACCAGTGTTTTGATAATGGTATGGTGGAGGAGGTCATTCCTAACCTTGTTACAGAGAATGAGAACTTAATGCTCACCAGCATTCCTAATATGGACGAAATCAAGCTTGCTATTTTTTCTATGAACTCTAACGGCGCCCTAGGCCCGGATGGTTTTGGTGCTTTCTTTTTCCAACACTTCTGGGATATTGTTTCAGAGGATATGGTGAAAGCGGTTCAACAATTCTTCAAAACCGGCTGGATGCTCCCTAATTTCAATTCTAATCTAGTGGTGCTTATCCCAAAAATTAACGGGGCTGACAGGATTGAGAAGTTTCGGCCTATTGCCCTTGCGAACTTCAAATTTAAGATTATCACTAAGGTGCTTGCGGACCGTCTGTCCAAAATTGCTCCCCGTATTGTCTCCTCTCAGCAACGGGGTTTCATTCAGGGTAGAAACATATCTGACTGCATTTGTTTAACCTCTGAAGCTGTTAATATGCTCCAAAAAAGATCTTATGGTGGTAATATGGCTTTAAAAGTAGATGTTACGAAAGCTTTTGACACTTTAGATTGGCTTTTTCTTCTTAGAGTTCTCAAGGCGTTTGGGTTTAATTCCAAGTTTTGTGACTAGGTGAAGGTCCTTCTGCATTATGCTAAGCTTTCTATTTCAATTAATGGCAAGCCCTCTGGTTTCTTTAGCTGCAAGCGTGGTGTGTGCCAAGGTGACCCCCTTTCTCCCTTGCTCTTTTGCCTGGCAGAGGAGGTTCTTAGCAGGGGCATATCCAAGCTGGTGAATGATGGGGATCTTCAGTTAATCGATGGTCCAAGAGGCACTCAGGTTCCCTCTCATATTCTTTATGCTGATGATATTATGATTTTTTGCAGAGCTGCCCAGAAAAATCTTCAAGCTCTTATCACCTTCTTCACTAAATATGGTGAAGCTTCGGGTCAGATTGTTAACTCTAGCAAATCTACTATTTATTTGGGAGAAGTTCCGCTTAACCGCCAGCGTCGTATTGCTGAGATGCTTGGTTTCTCTATTGGCCAGCTTCCCTTTACCTACTTAGGGATTCCTATTTTCAAAGGGAAACCTAACCCTGCTTATCTTTTGCCTATTGCTGACAAGATCAAAGCCAAGCTCTCAGCTTGGAAAGCTTCCCTTCTCTCTATCACCGGAAGAGCACAGTTGGTTAAGTCGGTTATCCAAAGTATGTTAGTTTACAGCTTTATGATTTACAGATGGCCCACTTCTTTGCTAAACATGGTGGACTCTTGGATCAGAAACTTCATTTGGTCTGGGGATGTCAATCAACGTAAAGTGGTTACTGTGGCGTGGCAGAAGGTTTGAAGTCCCATTGTGGAGGGGGGTTTTGGGATTAGATCTCTCAAAGAGATTAATAAGGCTACCTGTCTCAAGCTTAGTTGGGAGCTCAGCACTTCCCAGAATAGTTGGGCGGTTTTGTTGAGATCTCGGGTTTTCAGAAATAATCGTCCGATCTCTTATCATATTAGCTCTTCTCTTTGGGGTGATTTGCGAGCTAATCTCTCCATCATTCAAGACAACTGCATTTGGCAAATTGGTAAAGGTGACTGTGTCAATTTTTGGCTTGACCCTTGGGTGTCGGATCCTCTGGTTTCCCTTCTCAATGTCCCGTAGCATCTTCATCACTTACTCAAAGCCAGAGTTTGCGATTTCATTCAGAATGGGCATTGGTGTATTCCCTCTTCTTTAGCAAATCAGTTTCCTCAATTGACTTCGCTGCTTCACGCTAAAGACATCCCTACTTTTGATGCTCCGGATCAGTTGCTTTGGAAGAATTCTACTGATGGTTTGCTCAATTTTAAATCTGCTTATCTTTTCTATCGTCCTATTGGTCAGCATATTTATTGGTGCAAGATTATTTGGCGCACAGCTATCCCGCCATCGAAATCTTTTTTGATTTGGCACATCCTTCACAATCGTATGCCTACTGATGAGAATCTTAGAAGTCGTGGTTGTGACACGGTTTCCATGTGCAGTCTCTGTGAAGCGAACTATGAATCTACGTTGCATCTTTTCTGTGATTGCTCTTTTGCCAAAAATCTTTGGTCCTGGCTTAGTGGTAAGATCGCTTTTAATATTAATATTTCCTCCCTTGAAACGATTATCGAGGTGTGTTTGCGTCCTATGTCTGACCAAGTGCAGGATGTTGTGACTGCTGCTGTTATAAATGTCTTTTGGGCTATCTGGCATGCTCGAAATTAGCTTCGTTTTGATAATAAAAAGATAGTGCCCACGCTCCTGAAAAATTTGATTACTGCTAATGTGAATCTTTCGGGTACTCTTAGCAAGGGCTCCACCTCTGCCTCTATGCAGGACTTTGCGGTTCTTAAGGCTTTTTCGGTGGCTGGTAAACCTCGAAAGGCTCCTAACATTATCGAAGTTCTTTGGAAGTCTCCTCCCTACTCTTGGGTGAAGTGTAATACTGATGGCGCTGCCAGGGGATACCCCACTAGGATACCCCACCTATTGAAGAGCCCTCAAATCTAACCACAATACAACATGAGATACCCCACCCTTGTTACAACAGGCTGCCCCAGAAATATATCCCACTTCCTAGTCCAAACAGCTACCCTAGAGAGATACCCCACTCCCTAGTACAAATCACAACAAATAAACAATTACAAAAGTAAAGACCAAAATACCTCTAATGTAGGCAGATATTACAACTTGAAGATTCCAACCCCGACTAACCCTTGCGAGAGATCAGCTCTGACGGACCAACAGTGCGTGAAGAGCAGAAATGAAAATGTAAAGGGTTTTTCAAATGATGCGATTGATCGTGAAATGGGTTGTGTGAAATGTGAAGTATGAAGCCTCTATTTATAGGCTATGAGAAAAATATTAACGTTAAAACAAATATGGAAATGTCAGAATCGATTATGTGCCTGAATGAACTAAAGATGATAATCGATTATCTACTTGAATATATCTAGGATGATAATCGATTATGTGCTTCCTTAAAGCATGGGGAAATCGATTATGTGCTTCATAGGGAATAACAAGAATCGATTATGTGCCTGAATTATTCTAAAGTGATAATCGATTCCTTGCTTTGTGAAAATAGGTGCAAATTGTTAATTAATCATTTAATTGAATTGTTTAGGAAATTAAGTTGTATGAAAATATTAGAGTAAAAATATATTTTCGTATGTGGGCCTAATTGTTGGTGTTAGGAGTAGAAAAAAAATAAGGGGGTGTAAAGAAGGCCCATGAAGCCAAATCGCATAAGTGAATGAGAAAAGCCCATAAGACCAAATAAATTAAAAATAGGTGTTATTTTAGGGTTTGCTCACTTTGGAAGAAAAAAATAAGAATTGGGAGAGAAGAGCAAGGAGGGGGCGGCGAAGAGAGCTGCGGCAAGGCCAAGGAGAGCTTCGAATTTCTTCAATCCAAGGTAAGGGTGGGGTTCTAACTCTATAATCGGGTATATGAAGGGCTTTATGTAGGAAGGTTAGGGAACCCTAGGTGTTGTTAATTCTTGAAAACCTTAGTTGTAGATATTGAATCCCAAATGTTGATGTTGAATCCTATTGATGATATTTGTTACCTATTGAAGATGTATGAACATGTTTGTTGATGATTGAGAACCAAAAATCTGTCCTGGGCGCCATCTTGTTGTTCGCAGGATTGCTGGGCGCCATGGGCGCCGGATGTGGTTGTGTGTTGTTCTGGCGCATGGGCGCCATGGGTGCCAATGTTGTGGCTGCTCTGTTGCTGTTGCTGTGTTGTTCTGGCGCATGGGCGCCAATGTCTGGCTGCCCGTTACTGTTTCTGGCGCATGGGAGCCAAGGGCGCCAATGTCTGGATGCCCGTTGCTGTTTCTGGCGCATGGGCGCCAAGGGCGCCAATGTCTGGCTGCCCGTTGCTGTTTCTGGCGCATGGGCGCCAAGGGCGCCAATGTCTGGCTGCCCGTTGCTGTTTCTGGCGCATGGGCGCCAAGGGCGCCAAAGTGTGGCTGCCCTGTGTTGCTGTTGGGCGCTGTGGGTGCCAAGGGCGCCCGCCAATTGTGGCTGCCCTGTGTTGCTGTTGGGTGCTGTGGGCGCCAAGTGTGGCTGCCCTGTGTTGCTGTTGGGCGCTGTGGGCGCCAAGTGTGGCTGCCTTGTGTTGTGCTGGGCGCAGTGGGCGCCCAGGGCGCCAAGTGTGGCTGCCCAAGGGTGAATCCTAAAGTTGTTGCTTGAGACGAATTGTTGATGTTGAATATATATTTAGGCCCACGGTTGCTAAATTGTTGATAGGTTGCTAGATTGTTGATAAGTGGCTAAATTGTTGATGAGTTGCTAAATTGTGGATAAGTTGCTAAGTTGTTGAATTGTTGTTGATGAATTATTAACCGTTGGTTGAACTGTTGAAAATGTCGCACCTAGTTGGATTTGCCTCTATTTATTGGCAGGTGTTATGTTGTAGGCCTATGGCCAATGTTGAGATCCCGTTGTTGTTGTGCTGTTACGTAGCTATTGTTATTGACTGCCTGAGTATTCATCATCGCGTCGCATGCATGGCATTACACGTTGGCCTGGATTGGCAAATTACGTTGAAAGATTATGTTGTTGATGCCTCTATTTATTGGCAGATGTTTACGTTGGGAGTTCTGCTCCGATGGTACCACATGCATATGCATAGTATCGAGACGTATTCATGTTGCATCCTTAAATGATTATGTTGATGACTTGTGATTGATCAAAGCTGTTTGTTGACTGTGAAGTGGTGAATTTAGATCCCCGATTCTAATATACTATTTTTCATATGTCCTATTATATGGTTTGATATCCCACCCCTTCTGTTTGAATGTTACCCTTTCCGTTGGTAACGTGCAGGTAATCACGAATGAATGCTGCTTACCTTCGTTTGATCGAGTCGGTGTCGTCGCTCTGATACGTAACACTCGGGGGGGAACGAACACATGTTTTCATTAGTGTTTGCTATGTTATTTTGTTGTTGGAACTTTAAGTTGTTAATTGCCGTTTTTGAGCTGTCTTAAGTTGGTTAAAGACGCCACGTTTATTTGAATTGATTTTGTTGCGAATCCGCTGCGTAGTAATGAAGACGATTTATTTTTAAAAGACTAAAAGGTTGTTTATCGGTTCATCCAAAAGTAAGTGTTAAGTATCCGTATTCACAGGCGAGTTAACTTGTTTGTTGTTTTTACGAAGAGAGTGTGGCACTCCATTTGTTTGCTGGAAATTTTTATAAACTCTGATTTTCGCATTATTTTACCGGGTAGAAATGGGGTGTTACATTAGTGGTATCAGAGCTATTTCGGTCTGTCCGGCCAAGTTGTCCAGTTATTGTGTCAATTGACGATTGAGTATTGTCATTTGGTTCTAACTATTGTTTATGTTGTAGTGATAAGCTAAGATGGCTGGAAGGAATGATGCTGCTATCGCTGCTGCTTTGGCGGCTATGGCTCAGGCTGTGGAGGGTCAGCAAAATGTTGGTGAAAATGCTGGGTCTCGTAGCTTGGCGACCTTTCAAAGGGAGAATCTGCCTACTTTCAAAGGCAAGTATAACCCTGATGGAGCGTTGGCTTGGCTGAAGGAGATGGAGAGGATCTTCCATGTGATGGACTGTACTCCAGCGCAGAAGGTTCGTTATGGTACTCATATGTTGGCAGTAGAGGTTGATGACTGGTGGCTAGAGACTAGTCAGAGATTGGTAGCTGTAGGTGAAGAGATCACTTGGGTTGTGTTTCGTAGGGAATTTATGAGGAAATATTACCCTGAGGATGTCCGGGGCAAGAAGGAAATTGAATTTGAGCTGAAGCAGGGAAACCTGTCAGTTACTGAGTATGCTGCTAAGTTTGTGGAATTAGCCAAGTTTTACCCGCACTATAGTGAAGCCACTGCTAAATTCTCGAAGTGCATCAAGTTTGAGAACGGGTTGCGACCAGAGATCAAGAAGGCAATTGGGTATCAGAAAATCCGTGTCTTCTCTGACCTGATTGATAGCTGCAGGATCTATGAACAGGATAACAATGCGCATTATAAGATTATTAATGAGAAGAGGAGTAAGCCTCAGAATCGTGGTAAGCCGTATGATGCTCCTGCTGGTAAAGGTAAACCGAAAGCCGCTGATGGTAAGAGGACTAGTGGGGGAGATGCTCCTGCTGGTATCGTGTGCTTCAAATGTGGCAAAGCTGGTCATAAGAGTAACGTGTGCAAGGCTGAGGCAAAGAGGTGTTTCCGTTGTGGTAAGACCGGGCATGAAATATCTGGGTGCGAGCATAAGGAGATGATTTGCTTCAACTGTGGTGAAGGAGGACACTTTAGTAATCAGTGTCAGAAACCGAAGAAAGAGCGAGCCATTGGAAAAGTGTTCGCTTTGGCAGGGACAGAGACTTCTGAAGAAGATGGACTTATTAGAGGTACATGCTTCATTAATAATATTCCTCTAACTTCTATTGTTGATACCGGTGCTACTCATTGCTTTATTGCTGCTGATTGTGTTAAAAGATTGGGTCTTGCGTTGTCTTCTATGAATGGAGAGATGGTTGCCGACACTCTGGCTAAGGGGTCGGTGACTACTTCTCTTGTGTGTTCTCAATGTCCTTTGTCGATTTTCGACAGATACTTTGTTGTTGACTTGATTTTGTTTGCCATTAAGTGGATTGGATGTGATCTTGGGTATGAACTGGTTAGAGCATAACCATGTGCATATTAACTGTCGTAGTAAGTTTGTGAGTTTTTCTACCCCTGAAGAGGAGGAAGCTGTTTTGTTGTCTGCTAAACAGTTGCGGAAGTTGATGCAGGAGGAAGTCCAGTTATTCTCGCTGATGGCATCAATGTCTGTCGAGAACCGAGCCGTAATTGAGGAGTTGCAGGTAGTGTGTGAATTTCCTGAAGTTTTCCCTGATGAGATTCCAGGTGTGCCGCCAGAGAGAGAAGTGGAATTCGCTATTGATCTTGTACCTGGTACCAGGCCTGTTTCTATGGCACCGTACAGGATGTCTGCATCTGAATTGTCCGAATTGAAGAAGCAACTTGAGGATTTGCTCGAAAAGAAGTTTGTGAGGCCAAGTGTGTCGCCGTGGGGAGCTCCTGTGTTACTAGTAAAGAAGAAGGATGGAAGTAGGAGGCTCTGTGTTGATTATAGACAGTTGAATAAGGTAACGGTTAAGAACAAGTATCCACTTCCAAGGATAGATGATTTGATGGATCAGCTGGTGGGTGCTCGAGTGTTTAGTAAGATTGATTTGCGATCGGGTTACCATCTGATTAAAGTGAAAATGAGGATATTCAGAAGACGGCTTTTAGAACTCGTTACGGGCATTATGAATATTCGGTGATGCCTTTTGGTGTTACTAACGCGCCAGGAGTATTTATGGAATACATGAACCGTATCTTCCATACTTACTTGGATCAGTTTGTAGTGGTATTCATCGATGATATTCTGGTCTACTCTAAGTCAGAAGAAGAGCATGCAGAGCATTTGAGATTAGTGTTGGAGGTCCTGAAGGAGAAGAAGTTGTATGCAAAACTGTCTAAATGTGAATTCTAGTTGAAGGAAGTGAGTTTCCTTGGTCACGTCATTTCGGGTAGTGGCATCGCGGTGGATCCGTCTACAGTAGATGTTGTGTTGCAGTGGGAAGCCCCAAAGTCGGCTACTGAGATTAGAAGCTTTTTGGGGTTAACTGGTTATTATAGAAGGTTCATCGAGGGTTTTTCTAAGTTAGCACTTCCGTTAACTCAGCTGACTTGCAAAGGTAAAGCCTTTATATGGGACACTCGTTGTGAAGAGAGTTTCGCCGAATTGAAGAGGAGATTGACGACGTCTCCTATTTTGACGTTGCCCAATCCGGGAGAGTCTTTTGTGGTGTATTGTGATGCTTCCAAGATGGGTTTAGGAGGTGTGCTTATGCAGAATGGAAAGGTAGTTGCTTATGCTTCGAGGCAGTTGAGGACTCATGAAAAGAATTATCCTACGCATGACTTAGAGCTTGCTGCGGTTGTTTTTGTGCTGAAAATTTGGAAGCATTATCTCTATGGTTCTAGATTTGAAGTATTTAGTGACCATAAAATTTGAAGTATTTATTTGATCAGAAGGAATTGAATATGAGGCAACGACGGTGGTTGGAGTTATTAAAGGATTACGATTTCGGATTGAATTATCATCCAGGAAAAGCCAATTTCGTGGCTGATGCGTTAAGCCGAAATACCTTACACATGTCAGCAATGATGGTTAAGGAGTTGGAATTAATTGAGCAGTTTAGAGATATGAGTTTGGTCTGTGAAGTGACACCGCAGAGTGTCAGGTTGGGAATGCTAAAGATTAATAATGACTTTTTGGACAGTATCAGAGAAGCTCAAAAGTTGGATGTTAAGCTGGTGGATTCGATGGTTGGGATCGATCAGTCTGAGAATAACGATTTCAAGCTGGATGCGCAAGGTGTGTTGAGGTTTCGTAATAGAATTTGTATTCCTGATGACGTGGAGATGAAGAAAGCAATTCTTGAAGAGAGTCATAGGAGTAAGTTGAGTATTCATCCGGGAGCTACTAAGATGTATCAGGACTTGAAGAATTTATTTTGGTGGCAAGGGATGAAGCGTGATGTAGCGCAGTTTGTGTATGCATGTTTAACTTGTCAGAAGTCGAAAGTTGAACATCAGAAGTCTGCAGGGTTGATGCAACCGTTAGAGGTTCCAGAATGGAAATGGGATAGTATTTCAATGGACTTTGTGACGGGATTGCCTAATACCGCAAGGGGTCATGATGCGATTTGGGTGATTGTTGATAGGCTAACGAAGTCAGCTCATTTTGTTCCTATTAACATCACATATTCAGTACCGAAGTTGGCAGAGATTTATATCCGAGAGATTGTAAAGCTGCATGGTGTTCCTCTATGTGTCGTTTCGGATAGGGATCCGAGGTTTACGTCTGATTTTTGGAAAAGTCTGCAAAAGGAGTTGGGTTCTAAGTTGAGATTGAGTTCGGCATATCACCCTCAGACGGATGGTCAGTCAGAGAGGACTATTCAGTCGTCGGAGGAATTGTTGAGAGCTTGTGTTCTGGAGCAAGGAGGTTCGTGGGATGCCTACCTTTCGTTGATAGAGTTCACTTATAATAACAGTTACCATTCTAGTATTGGGATGGCACCTTTTGAAGCGTTGTATGGTCGGAGATGTAGGACTCCTTTATGTTGGTATGAATCTGGAGAAAGTGTAGTACTTGGACCTGAAATTGTTCGAGAGACTACTGAGAAGGTGAGGTTGATCCGGGAGAAGATGAAAGCTTCGCAAAGTAGACAGAAGAGTTATCATGATAAGCGAAGAAAGGATTTAGAATTTCAAGCAGGTGAGCATGTGTTTTTGAGAGTCACTCCGGTGTCCGGTGTTGGACGCGCTTTGAAGTCTAAGAACCTCACACCTCATTTTATCGGTCCGTATCAGATTTCGGAAAGAGTTGGAAATGTTGCTTATAGGGTGGCCTTACCGCCTAATCTTTTGAATTTGCATGATGTGTTTCATGTGTCGCAACTTCGAAAGTATATTTCAGATCCATCTCATGTAATCCATATGGATGATGTGCAAGTACGAGATAATCTCACTGTTGAGACGATGCCTGTACGAATCGAGGATCATGAGGTGAAGACTCTTAGAGGCAAGGAGATCGCTTTTGTGAAAGTAGTCTGGTTGGGAGCTGCCGGAGAAAGCATGACGTGGGAGCTAGAAAGCAAGATGCGGGAATCTTATCCCGAGTTGTTCGAATCAGGTAAATTTTCGAGGACGAAAATATTCTAAGTGGGGGAGAGTTGTAACGCCCCAAAAATTTAATTAATCATTTAATTGAATTGTTTAGGAAATTAAGTTGTATGAAAATATTAGAGTAAAAATATATTTTCGTATGTGGGCCTAATTGTTGGTGTTAGGAGTAGGAAAAAAAAATAAGGGGGTGTAAAGAAGGCCCATGAAACCAAATCGCATAAGTGAATGAGAAAAGCCCATAAGACCAAATAAATTATAAATAGGTGTTATTTTAGGGTTTGCTCACTTTAGAAGAAAAAAAATAAGAATTGGGAGAGAAGAGCAAGGAGGGGGCGGCGAAGAGAGCTACGGCAAGGGCAAGGAGAGCTTCGAATTTCTTCAATCCAAGGTAAGGGTAGGGTTCTAACTCTATAATCGGGTATATGAAGGGCTTTATGTAGGAAGGTTAGGGAACCCTAGGTGTTGTTAATTCTTGAAAACCCTAGTTGTAGATATTGAATCCCAAATGTTGATGTTGAATCCTATTGATGATATTTGTTACCTATTGAAGATGTATGAACATGTTTGTTGATGATTGAGAACCAAAAATCTGTCCTGGGCGCCATCTTGTTGTTCGCAGGATTGCTGGGCGCCATGGGCGCCGGATGTGGTTGTGTGTTGTTCTGGCGCATGGGCGCCAATGTTGTGGCTGCCCTGTTGCTTTTGCTGTGTTGTTCTGGCGCATGGGCGTCAAGGGCGCCAATGTCTGGCTGCCCGTTGCTGTTTCTGGCGCATGGGCGCCAAGGGCGCCAATGTCTGGCTGCCCGTTGCTGTTTCTGGCGCATGGGCGCCAAAGTGTGGCTGCCCTGTATTGCTGTTGGGCGCTGTGGGAGCCAAGGGCGCCAAGTGTGGCTGCCCTGTGTTGTTGTTGGGCGCTGTGGGTACCATGGGCGCCAAGTGTGACTGCCCTGTGTTGTTGTTGGGCGCTGTGGGCGCCAAAGGCGCCAAGTGTGGCTGCCTTGTGTTGCTGTTGGGCGCTGTGGGCGCCAAGGGCGCCAAGTGTGGCTACCCTGTGTTGTGCTGGGCGTAGTGGGCGCCAAGGGCGCCAAGTGGGGCTGCCCAATGGTGAATCCTATAGTTGTTTCTTGAATCCAAGTGGGCGCAGTGTTACGTAGCTATTGTTATTGACTGCCTGAGTATTCATCATCGCGTCGCATGCATGGCATTACACGTTGGCCTGGATTGGCAAATTACGTTGAAAGATTATGTTGTTGATGCCTCTATTTATTGGCAGATTTTTACGTTGGGAGTTCTGCTCCGATGGTACCACATGCATATGCATAGTATCGAGACGTATTCATGTTGCATCCTTAAATGATTATGTTGATGACTTGTGATTGATCAAAGTTGTTTGTTGACTATGAAGTGGTGAATTTAGATCCCCGATTCTAATATACTGTTTTTCATATGTCCTATTATATGGTTTGATATCTCACCCCTTCTGTTTGAATGTTACCCTTTCCGTTGGTAACGTGCAGGTAATCACGAATGAAGGCTGCTTACCTTCGTTTGATCGAGTCGGTGTTGTCGCTCTGATACGTAACACTCGGGGGGGAACGAACACATGTTTTCATTAGTGTTTGCTATGTTATTTTGTTGTTGGAACTTTAAGTTGTTAATTGCCGTTTTTGAGCTGTCTTAAGTTGGTTAAAGACGCCACGTTTATTTGAATTGATTTTGTTGCGAATCCGCTGCGTAATAATGAAGACGATTTATTTTTAAAAGACTAAAAGGTTGTTTATCGGTTCATCCAAAAGTAAGTGTTATGTATCCGTATTCATAGGCGAATTAACCTATTTGTTGTTTTTACGAAGAGAGTGTGGCACTCCATTTGTTTGCTGGAAATTTTTATAAACTCTGATTTTCGCATTATTTTACCGGGTAGAAATGGGGTGTTACACAAATCGATTATATACTTGGTAAAAACAATAGGAATCGATTCTTTGCTTTGAAAGGGAGTTTATGAATCGATTATATACTTTCATATTGAGTTAGAGATCGATTTTCATGTTTGGTTAAAAGTAGTGAATCGATTTCTTTCTTTTTCAAAATGGTTTTTAAGTTTACGTGTCCATGCATGCATTTTGAAAATCATGGGACTTTGAGAGATGAGCTGACCCTCGGAAGAGCTTACACTTTTTCCTAAGACAATCCCAAACCCTAAGGACTACCCTTATTTCTTGAGACACCAATTCTTGAGTCTTGATTGCCTTGGATTGTGACTTTGATATTTTGTCACTTTCATCAACTTTTGTCTTTGGTCACTTTCATCAACTTTGGCTTTGTCTTTTTCATCATCAAAACCTGACCTGCAATATAAGTTGCCTGCAGTACAAGATATCCACACTCAGCTCTTTGCTGAGCCTCCTCAGTTTTCTGGGTTTCTTTATCTGCAGGTCCATACAACCAATTTCCAACATCGGGCAGCATAATTGACTCGTGCTTATCAATCAACAGTGTATATCCCCCTCTTTGTTTCAAATTTAATGCTTTTATCATGTGCATTTTGGTGCACACTTCAAGGTCAATCAATTTTTTACCAGACATAGGTTCCAAGTCATTCAGATACTGATCAATCCCCAAGTGCTGGGCTATACAAGTAATGATTCCCCCAATCACAATTGGGCCTTTATCAGCTTCAGCTACATCAGCCAAATGACTAATCAGATAGTAGCTGGTGTTTACAGCATGAGTGTGCACCATTGACCATAAAATGAATAGCTCTGTCATCCTTACTGCACCTGCCTCACCTCTACCAAAGGTACACACCATTACCTTATGGATATACCGAAAAACTAGATTGTGAATTTGAGTGGCTTTGGCGCGCCTTGATTCATAATTCATTTTTCCTGTAATTTCTCTCCAAAAATCTTTAGCAACAAACCCAAAGGCCTATTTGCCGGATTCTTAGCATCATGAACAGCACCAGCATATTCAAAATTAAACAACTCACAAAAATTTGTCAGAGTGAAATCATAACCCACATCGAAAAATCTGAATGATATGGTATGGTTTGGATTCAGAATGTTGATTATGTCCTCATTAAATTTTAGTGAGCTGAGAAATTTCAAGGTAATTCCTTCATAAGTGTGACAAACAGTACTCACAAAATCTGTCCAACCCAGATTATCAAACAACATTTTTACGTTATCATCTAATCCTAGGGTTTTGAGAGAGTCAAATACAACATACTAGTGGGCACAATTTTTCCGTTGAAGAGGATTTCATACCTCTCCTCTTGCTTATTGTCCTTGAAGACTATCCCAAAAGGATTGTTGGAGGAGCTAGGACTCCAGAGTATCTCTCTTTCTTCTCTGACTAGTGAAAGGGGTAGAAACATGTGTTCTTCTCATCTTTTTTGGATCCATCTTCGAATTTTGAGGGAGTGAAGTCGAGGGTTTTTGGAAAAAATTGGATTTTTGGTGAAACATGAAAAAATGAGTGTTTTTTATGGTGGGTTTGGTCTTTTGTTCGTGGTTTATGGATTTGGAGGAAGATTGATGGTGATTTTTGGTGGAAATTTCGAGTTTGGGGGTGTTGGAGAAATTTGGGATTTTGGTTATGGAGGAGGAAAACTCGAAATTAATGGGTCGGTTTTGTTGTATTTGTGGTGGGTTGATGATTTTGGGTAGGTTTGTGTTTGTTTGAGTGTGATTTGGGTGGGTTTAGAGGTTTGGTTTTGGAGTTTTGGTGAATGGTTGAAGGAGAAGGTTGGAGGAGAAGAGGAAGTGTGGTACGGCGTTTTGAATAGTGAGGGAATAAAAATAGGGTTTTTAAAAACTTTCACGCGCTGGCAGCATTTTGAAGGCGCACGGGTCGTGCCAGTGTGGCGCACAGACTGTGCTGGTGTCTGTGCATCACGCCTTTTTGTTAAATAAATCAGGCACGAACCGTGCCAATGATGCACACAGCCAGCCTCTGGTGCTCTTTTTGATATATATCCTTGCAAAATAAAATAAAGAAAATATTAACCTGTGGGTTGCCTCCCACGCACCGTTCTTTTAACGTCACTAGCTTAACTCGTATCTTCTTTTTAATTGGGATCTTGCAGAGCCAAGGTAGTTCCCTTTTCAATCTCATCACCCATCAAATAACTTTTAAGCCTTTGGCCATTGACTTTGAATGATCCGGTCTTTTCACTCCATATTTCAACTGCTCCGAAGGGATATACCCTACAGACATGAAATGGACCGGACCATCGTGATTTCAATTTTCCTGGAAAAAGTTTTAGACTTGAGTTGAAGAGTAATACAAGATCACTTTGTTTGAATTCTCTTCGGATGATACGCTTAACATGCCATTTTTTTCTTTCTTTGTAAATCCGGGCATTTTCATAAGCATCCATCCTTAGTTCCTCCAACTCATTTAGCTGAAGTTTTCTTTTTTCACCTGCTAAACTCATGTCCAAGTTGAGGTTTTTGATTGCCCAAAAAACTTTGTGCTCGAGCTCTACTAGAAGATGACAAGACTTCCCATATATTAATTTAAAAGGTATCATTCCTATGGGAGTCTTGTATGCCGTCCGATATGCCCAAAGAGCATCATCAAGCTTCCTGGACCAATCCTTTCTAGAGGCCAAGACAGTTTTTTCTAAAATATTTTTGATCTCTCTATTGGAAACCTCAACTTGGCCACTAGTCTGGGGGTGGTAAGGTGTTGCAACTTTGTGTCTCTTCCCAAACTTTGTTAGCAATTTTTCAAATTGTTTGGAGATAAAATGAGATCCTCCATCACTGATTACAACTCTTGGTACCCCAAATCTTGGGAAAATGATCTTTTTGAAAAGTTTTATCACTACTTTGGCATCATTTGTCGGAGAAGCAATGACTTCAATCCACTTTGAAACATAATGAACCGTCACTAGGATATATTGGTTCCCGAAAGAAGACGGAAATGGTCTCATGAAGTCAACTCCCCAGACGTCGAAAATTTCAACTTCAAGAATGTTGTTCAAGGGCATTTCGTTTCTTTAAGAAATGTTCCCAGTGCATTGACATTGATCACATTTAGAAACAAAATGATGCACATCTTTGAAAAGAGATGGCCAATAAAAACCAGATTGAAGAATTTTCACTGCGGGTTTTGAAGAAATGGCATGGCCACCATAAGATGATGAATGACAATGAATGAGAATATTACTTACATCATCTTCTGGTATGCATCTTCTGAACACACCATCAGCTCCTCTCTTAAAAAGCAGAGGCTATCCCAATAGTAGTGCTTGACATCATGGAAGAATATCTTCTTCTGTTGGTAGTTCAGACCCGGAGGCAGCACACCAACTGCGAAATAATTCACATAATCCCATACCAAGGAACCATGACCAAAGAGAATAGTTGATCATTCAGAAAGGAATCATCAAGTGGCAGCTCATTCTCATTGTTTCCTTGCAACCTTGACAAGTGATCAACCACACCATTTTCTATACCTTTTTTATCTATTATTTCCAAGTCAAATTCTTGGAGGAGAAAAATCCATGGGATCAACCTTGGTTTGGCATCTTTTTTATTCAACAAATATTTGATTGCCGAATGATCCGTGTAGATGATGATTTTGGACCCCACCAAGTATGACCGGAATTTGTCAACGGCAAAAACTACTACTAATAATTCTTTTTCTGTTGTGGCATAATTCACTTGTGCTTCATCCAAGGTTCTACTTGCCTAGTAAATAGCATGCATCTTCTTGTCTTTCCTTTGACCAAACACTGCCCCAATTGCATAGTCACTTGCATCACACACTATCTCGAATGGAAGATCTCAATCCGGTGGTTGCATGATTGGGGCAATGGTCAAGGCCTTTTTCAACCTACAAAAAGCTTCGAGACACAGATCATCAAAAACAAAAGTTGCATCCTTAAGGAGCAAGCTTGTCAATGGTTTAGTTATCTTGGAAAAATCCTTTATAAATCGGCGATAGAAACCCACATGACCCGAGAAACTTCTTACCTCTTTCACAGAGGTAGGAGGTGACATTTTTTTATTATCTCAATTTTTGCTTTGTCAACCTCAATACCTCTTTTAGAAACCAGGTGTCCAAGTACAATTCCCTCTCTCACCATGAAATGACATTTTTCCCAGTTTAAAACAAGATTTACCTTCCCACACTGTGAACACCCAATTTTAACCGGTATTTTTCTTTTTTATATAAAAAATCCCAAAAATATGTCATTTTGCGCATTTTTAGATTTTTATCGTTCACACGTGCTATTTTGTGCTTGTTGGCGATTTTGCATTTATTTATGCTATTATTAATTGGAATTTTTTTTATTATTGTTAGTGTTATAGAAAAAAATCAGATTGGAATATATGTTTTTTTTATTATAATGTTAGTTTTTACAAAAGAATGGTACACCCAAAGGAAGTCAACTTTGTTACATGTGGAGACAAAAAAAATAAAAACAAAATAGTACAAAGAAAAATTAAATAACAAAGTAAAGAGAAGGAGAGAGGTAGGGTCGACTGTTTTTGCATTTTTAGTTGGAGTAACAAGTTCAAGCTCCTTTCTTCTTGTTCTTTGGCTTGTTCCCATTTTCAGCAAAAACGTTGCAGCCTTGGCAGCCATAGTGCTGCACCTCTGCTGCCTCCTGCTGTCTCTCAGAGGTAGGTTGTGCTTTTTGGTCCCCTTGGGTTGCAATCCTCTAGTTTTAAGACCACACCTACACCAAAAATTTCACTATAAATGCTGTGAATAGTAACAGCAAACGGGGGGGGGGGGGGGGGGAGGGAAGGAAAAATAAGAAACAAAAAGGAAGAGAGAAAGAAATATGGAAAATAGGAGAGAGCACCACCACCACTGTCTCCGGCGAGCAACACCGCCGCCGTGAGCTCCGGCCACCACAACAACCCACCATTAATCCTCTCTCACGGCCACCCCGCGGCCACCCGCTCTCTCCATTCGCAAACTACCACCCAAAACCACACAACAACAACCAAACACCACCCACCACCGTCCCAAAACGAAAACCACCGTCAACCACCATTGCACCACCGCGAGCCACCTCAATGATCATCCTCCTCCTCACCACCACCGCCCCATGATAGGCCGCAACTATACGGTTATATCGCGTAATAAGAATTATCGATTCACAGGGAGTTATACGTGACTACGAATCTAGTTTCAGTGGTGATCAGCTGAAAAGGAATGGTTAAGTAGGAAATGTTGGTTTTAACTTTGAAAATAAAAGGCGTCTTGGGATCATGGTTAGATCACAATGATGGTAATAGAAAAACCCTTTAGCTATTCTCTATCTTATAATTTGAGTTTGTTTTAAGGACAATGTATTCTTTTGGTTTAATTCAAGTTTCCTTTCGGAATACAAGAACGTGTCTCGAAACGATGATCAAGCCTATTTTCATGGTTGATCATCGCCGAAACCCATTAAGCACAACCTTGTTGTCCCAAAGTGTAACATCCGCAAAATAATTAATAGAATTATTTGGGTGTTAACCCAATTAAATTAATTTAGTACTTGACTGGTAAATTTATTGAGTGTAAAAATTAATTATTGGTCGTTATCGGATCGTTAACCGGATAATATGGATCAAGGAAGTTTCGGAATCGAAATTGGAGATTTAGATCGATATGGTAATTGGATCACGTTACCACTTATATATTAATAAATATACATATGTATGCGTATGTGTGAGTGAGAAGAAAAAGAAAGAATTAAAAAGAAAGAAAGAAAAGAGAGAAGGAAGCGTGAGAAACAGAGAAGAAAAGAGAGAAAAGGAGAGAAAAGAGAAAGAAAGGGTGAGGAGGAAGAAGAAGAAAAAGGGAAGGGTTCGGTTCATCAAAACGACTTCCTTCCAACACGAAAAATGCTCAGCGTTACTTCCTCTTCGATTTGGTACCAAGATCTTCATCATCAACCCTCTCTCTCTCACTTTGCCATTTTCGAACTTGAGAGGGAAAATCGGAGTTTCGATGGTTGTAACGCAAGGGAAAGCTAAGGACGATGTTTAGGAGCGAGCACGAGGTGGATTACTCGAGTATTGAAGATCGATTGGGTGATTTGGAGTTGAAAATCAAAGATTGGGGTTATGGATGAATAGTAGCTTTTGGAGGTTAGGGATGATGAATAGTGTCCGTGGAGGATTTCGAGGGGTTTGGCATTTCGGTCAAAAGCGGTTTCGTGATCGAGTGGGAAGCTTTGGAAGCGGATAGGGTGTCGCCGGAGCGGGGAGCGTTCGTGTGGCTACTCGGTGATTTCGGCTCGATCGTGGATCACGCGTCGAGGGTGAGTTCTACTCACGTTTAGGATTTTACGTTTCGAATTAATTGATAAACTGTTTTATCGCTTTCGCTGGACTGGAATATTATGTGATACTGTCTGATTCGGGTTAGGAATCGATTGGGGCGAGTCTCGGGTTGCGTCGCGTTAAAATGGAATTTTTGGTGATTTGATTCGAGAGGTTTTGATTTAAAACCGTTATTTTGAAAATCGTCGTATTTTGATAAACTTCGATTTGATTAAGATTGTGATTGATTTGATTGATTGTTTGATGTTGATTGGGTCTGATTATATGTGTGTGAAAACTGTTTTCAATCGGAACGAGAATCGGAATTGAGCGGAATCGCGGTTCTCGCGCGAAATCGCCAAAATCTGCCCTTAACAGACCCCCCTGCTGCCAGTTCGCGCGCCACTTGCGCGCCAGGCGCGACTCCAGCGCCATTTGGCAGAACCTGCTGCCAGTTCGCGCGCCACTCGCGCGCCAAGCGCGACTCCAGCGCCAGTTGGCAGAATTTCAGCAACCAAACACTGTTTTTCGTTTCGCGATAACTTTTGATCCGGGAACCCGATTGAGGTGTTCTAAGATGCGTTGGAAAGCTTATTCAGAGGCCTAACTGAATATTCTATTTTTAAGGCAAAATGAATTGTTTTTGATATTGAAAATTGTGTCGAAAAGCGGTCAACTAGAGTGCGAGTGTGAACTTGGATTTTATAAAATGTGGATTAAAGTGTTTCATCGATTGTTTGATTTTATGGACCGTGGGTTCATAGTACTGTAGATATATGTTAATATATATCGAGTTGGGTGACGACCCATGTGTAACATACTAGGCGGGGCAGTCATGATCCCCTTCCCTAGGCTCCATGTCAATGGGAGAATGTACTATTGGTAGGGGGGTTCACCGGGATTAGCGATGTTCCGCAGTCGGTGTTATGTTAAAAATTATAGTACGATACACCGGGATTAGCAATGTTCTGCAGTCGGTGCCGTACTTTGTTTGTTGTACGATACACCGGGATTAGCAATGTTCTGCAGTCGGTGCCGTACTTTGTTTGTTGTACGATACACCGGGATTAGCAATGTTCTGCAGTCGGTGCCGTACTTTGTGTATTTTACGACATTCCGGGAGTAGCAATGTTTTGCAGTCGGTGTCGTGTTAAGTTATAAAAGAAACAATAACTGAACCGAGAGTGCTAGTAGGGGTTTCGGTAGAACTCACTGAGATTGTATCTCACTGTTTAAATGTTGTTGTTTTACAGAGACACAGGGACAGCAGAAATCCAAGAGGCACGAGTAGGTTGAGCTCGGACTGGTTGCTGATAGCCTAGCTTTATGTTTAAGCTTATTTCCCTTTTGTTGTTTGTATACTAAGACATTATGTATTTAGTGTATATCTTTCTTCCGCTTTCTTGTATGATACTGAATGCTATAAATGCTGATGGTATATGGTCTGAGAACCATATTGTCTTGTTGTAAATAAGACTGTTTGGGTTATATTCAGCGAAAAATTTATAGTGATATTCAGTGTCTAAGCAGGAATTATATCTCTGATGTGTTACTAACGTGCACTTGGGTATTTTTAGTCGATAGAAATACCGGGGTGTTACAGTTGGTATCAGAGCAGTTCGACCTAGTCGGACTTAGTTTAGGGTTGAGTCGATTCCTTGTTAGTCCTGGTTGTAATTACACTTGTGATGCTAAGAGACATTGAGCCTGATCAACTTAATACTTAGTGCATCATAAGCGGAATTATGACTGGATGATCAAGATGCAATCCTCGACCACAATCGGAATCTTCAACCGGTGCATCCTCAGGAAAGGTGACATGACGGTGGAAGAATACACCGCTAAATTCGAGAAGTTGTCTCAGTTCTTCCAAGTGGTAAAGTAAGCTCCGGATGACGAATGGAGAATGCGGAGGTATAAGAAGGGCCTCAGTGCTTTTATGACTTAGGGTCTCAGTTCTTATACTATCACCAATTATGTTGCCTTTGTACAATCAGCCTATGTCGCCGAGGATGATCTCATAGGAAATATGGGAAAGGAAAGAAGGTAGTTGAATTATCAACTCCGAATGCAAAGTCCTAAGATAATTTCATCGAAGGAAAAGCATGTGCAATTTTCTGATTCTTCAAAGGTCAGAAGATGTTCTAACTATGGAGGACATCACCAGGGTGATCGTCAGCACAGATCAATCGGTGTTGTTATTGTAATGAAGAAGGTCACTATACAAATAGGTGTCCGGTAAGGAGGAGTTACGAGCAGCTCTAAGGCAAGGACGAGTCAACACTCTGGATGTTTAGACAGTTACGACTGCAGACAATTTACTGAGGGGTATGAGATCAGTTTTCAATAACTCTGTCAGTATATTATATGATTCGGGTGCAACCTATTGCTGTATATCCCGATCGCGTGTGAATCGGTTGGGATTAGCCTTATCATCGCTATCCGAGCCGATGACTATTTTAACTGCTGCTAAGGGTCGTGTCCAGACATAATCTTTGTATAGAATTGTCTACTTGTCATAGGAGGCAGAGATTTCGTAGTAGAATTTATTGTTTGCCTATGAGGAGTGGGGACACCATTTTGGGTATGAATTGGATGACTGCAAATCATGTTGCAATCGACTGTGTTAATCAACTATCAGTTTCTCTTCAGAATCAGTTGAATTGTCTAAGACAAATTCTGAAGCGGTTACCTAGTTCACCTTAGACGGTCAATCTTCATTCCAAGGTGCGGGAGCACATGTTAGTATGTTATCTACATCCACTGAAACTAGTTTAGACTTGGCGAACATTCAGGTTGTGAAAGACTTTCTGGATGTTTTCACGATGAAGTTTCTTCTGAGCCTCCAGGACGAGAGGTAGAGTTTGCTGTAGAATTGGTTCCTGGCACGGGATCAATATCTCTTGTTTCTTATTGAATGTTTCTTTAGAATTCAAGGAAATGGAGTCCCAACTTGAAGAGTCGATATTAAAGAAATTCATTTGACCGAGTGCTTCTCTAAGGAGTGCTCTGGTGTGGTTAGTCAAAAGGAAAAATGGTAGCATGAGATTGTGCATTGGTTATCGACAACTCAACAAAGTGACGATTTGCTTGAGCAATTTGAGGTGCTGCAGTGTTTCTAAAATTGATCTGAAGTCAGGATATCATCAAATAAAAGTTAGAGCCTTAGATATTCCGAAGACAGCTTTCTGTACTAGGTATGGACATTACGAGTTCGTAGTGATGCCCTTCGGTTTGACTAATGCTCCAGCGGTATTCGTGGATACATGAACCGAGTTTTCCACGCGTACCTGGATCAAATTGTAGTTGTTTTCATTGATGATGTCGTGGTGTACTCGAAGACCATTGAGGAGCATGTTCAACATCTCCGCATTGTTCTGAGTGCACTCCGAGAAAAGAAGTTGTACGCAAAGCCGTCGAAGTGTGACTTCTGGATGCCGGAAGTGAAGTTTTTGAAACGCGCGATTTCCCAATCGGGAGTTGCGGTGGATCCCAGTAACGTGGGAGCTGTGTTGAACTGGGAACGACCAACGTCAGTCACTGAAATCAGAATGTTTTCAAGAATTGAAGGTTTGGTTGACTTCTGCTCCATTCCTGATTCTTCCGGACCCGTCTTTGAAATTCCAAATTTACGACGATGTTTCTGGGAAGGATCTAGGGGGTGTCCTTATGCAGAATCAACAAGAGGTAGCTTATGCGCCCAGACAATTGAAGACTCATGAGGAGAATTATCCGACTCATGATTTGTAATTGGCATCTATTGTGTATGCACTGAAGATTTGGAGACGTTACCTGTATGGGTCTCGTTTCGAAGTCTTTAGTGATCACAAAAGTTTAAAGTATCTATTTGATCAGAAAGAACTGAATAGCAGGCAGAGAAGTGTGTTGAGTCTCTGGAGGATTATGAATTTGTGCTGATGTAGCATTCAAGAGAGGTCAGTGATGTAACTGGTGCACTGAGTAGGAAGTCCATCCACATAGCTGAGTTTATTGATGCATGAGATGGAATCATCGGAGTCTTTTAGAGACTTAAATCGTAATTCAAGATCGAGAGGAACCTGTTAGTGTTGAGCCATATGAGGATCTCTAGTTCCCTAAGGGATTCTATACGCTTAGCACAGGAAGTTGATGAGAAGCTACAATCACAAAAGGTATTTCCAGATTTGTCCATGAATAGTGATGGAGTCAGTTGTTTCAACGGTAGAATCTGTGCGCCCGATGATGAGAATAATAGAAGGCAAGTATTAGAGGAAGCACACCGAAGTGTATATTCTGTACACCCTGGATCCACCACGATGTACAGAGATATAAAGCAGATGTATTAGTGGCAAGGTATTAGTTTGTTAATCTCTTCTTTGTGAAGGTTAACAATGAGATTGTATTATGAGATGCCGTTTGACAAGTCAAGCGTGAATACGAATATGGAAGTAAGTTAACTGTTGACTGTTTTTCACATTGCGAATAAGCACCAAAGGATTAATTGACGGATCTGCTGCAAGGGACTGAACTTTCCAAAGTGAAGTTTGGCGTGCGGTATGGTAGTTTTTGAAAAATCATTTTGTGAAAACCCGCATGCTAAAGTTAATTTTGGGAACGAATTAAGAGGCTAATAGAATATGATTGAGGAGGAAAAATCCTAGGAGGATTACTTAGGTTGAGGGGAAGCTCTCAACGCTATTGACTAATTCGGAAAGGAGCTCTGAGTTCTGTTTGATAGTTGTTTGGAGAACAACTGAGGTGATTTTCATTACGTTCAATTTATTTGATGTCCCCGTGGTTTATTTCTACGTTTAAGGTCAGGGCTTTTGATAAAACCCAAATCTCATCTTTTTGAAAAAGTTTTACCTCGAAGACTTGGAAGCGAGTCAAGGAAATTCACAGTGACTTTCCGTCACATTTTTCAATGTGTACAGGAACTGTTATGGATTTTTAGAAAATTTGCGGAGAACGTGTTTACACCCTTTGAGGAAATCGTGTTTGTTTTTACATCTACCGAGGAGTACTTTGATTTGGATTAATCAAGTTGGGGAGCAAGTGAGGAATGAAGCTTCGGAAGTGTTTTCGAATGCGGTGCCGAGCCTATATAGGCGAAAGAGGAGTTCCTCGTGTTGATTCGTAACCAGAGAGTTCGTATCAAGGTAGTAGTGGATCACACTTGGAGATTGATGTGCCCACTTGGGAAGAGTTCCTACGCTCATTTCGTTAGTTCGAGATTGTTTTTCAGCAACTTAAGACCTTTCTGAGAATGTCGATTCTCGATTAGTCAGATGAAAGACTCGACGAAATTTTGAGGACAAAATTCTTTTAAGTTGGGGAGAATGTAACATCCGCAAAATAATTAATAGAATTATTTGGGTGTTAACCCAATTAAATTAATTTAGTACTTGACTGGTAAATTTATTGAGTGCAAAAATTAATTATTGGTCGTTATCGGATCGTTAACCGGATAATACGGATCAAGGAAGTTTCGGAATCGAAATTGGAGATTTAGATCGATATGGTAATTGGATCACGTTACCACTTATATATTAATAAATATACATATGTATGCGTATGTGTGAGTGAGAAGGAAAAGAAAGAATTAAAAAGAAAGAAAGAATAGAGAGAAGGAAGCGTGAGAAACAGAGAAGAAAAGAGAGAAAAGGAGAGAAAAGAGAAAGAAAGGGTGAGGAGGAAGAAGAAGAAAAAGGGAAGGGTTCGGTTCATCAAAACGACTTCCTTCCAACACGAAAAATGCTCAGCGTTACTTCCTCTTCGATTTGGTACCAAGATCTTCATCATCAACCCTCTCTCTCTCACTTTGCCATTTTCGAACTTGAGAGGGAAAATCAGAGTTTCGATGGTTGTAACGCAAGGGAAAGCTAAGGACGATGTTTAGGAACGAGCACGAGGTGGATTACTCGAGTATTGAAGATCGATTGGGTGATTTGGAGTTGAAAATCAAAGATTGGGGTTATGGATGAATAGTAGCTTTTGGAGGTTAGGGATGATGAATAGTGTCCGTGGAGGATTTCGAGGGGTTTGGCATTTCGGTCAAAAGCGGTTTCGTGATCGAGTGGGAAGCTTTGGAAGCGAATAGGGTGTCGCCGGAGCGGGGAGCGTTCGTGTGGCTACTCGGTGATTTCGGCTCGATCGTGGATCACGCGTCGAGGGTGAGTTCTACTCACGTTTAGGATTTTACGTTTCGAATTAATTGATAAACTGTTTTATCGCTTTCGCTGGACTGGAATATTATGTGATACTGTCTGATTCGGGTTAGGAATCGATTGGGGCGAGTCTCGGGTTGCGTCGCGTTAAAATGGAATTTTTGGTGATTTGATTCGAGAGGTTTTGATTTAAAACCGTTATTTTGAAAATCGTCGTATTTTGATAAACTTCGATTTGATTAAGATTGTGATTGATTTGATTGATTGTTTGATGTTGATTGGGTCTGATTATATGTGTGTGAAAACTGTTTTCAATCGGAACGAGAATCGGAATTGAGCGGAATCGCGGTTCTCGCGCGAAATCGCCAAAGTCTGCCCTTAACAGACCCCCCTGCTGCCAGTTCGCGCGCCACTTGCGCGCCAGGCGCGACTCCAGCGCCATTTGGCAGAACCTGCTGCCAGTTCGCGCGCCACTCGCGCGCCAAGCGCGACTCCAGCGCCAGTTGGCAGAATTTCAGCAACCAAATACTGTTTTTCGTTTCGCGATAACTTTTGATCCGGGAACCCGATTGAGGTGTTCTAAGATGCGTTGGAAAGCTTATTCAGAGGCCTAACTGAATATTCTATTTTTAAGGCAAAATGAATTGTTTTTGATATTGAAAATTGTGTCGAAAAGCGGTCAACTAGAGTGCGAGTGTGAACTTGGATTTTATAAAATGTGGATTAAAGTGTTTCATCGATTGTTTGATTTTATGGACCGTGGGTTCATAGTACTGTAGATATATGTTAATATATATCGAGTTGGGTGACGACCCATGTGTAACATACTAGGCGGGGCAGTCATGATCCCCTTCCCTAGGCTCCATGCCAATGGGAGAATGTACTATTGGTAGGGGGGTTCACCGGGATTAGCGATGTTCCGCAGTCGGTGTTATGTTAAAAATTATAGTACGATACACCGGGATTAGCAATGTTCTGCAGTCGGTGCCGTACTTTGTTTGTTGTACGATACACCGGGATTAGCAATGTTCTGCAGTCGGTGCCGTACTTTGTTTGTTGTACGATACACCGGGATTAGCAATGTTCTGCAGTCGGTGCCGTACTTTGTGTATTTTACGACATTCCGGGAGTAGCAATGTTTTGCAGTCGGTGTCGTGTTAAGTTATAAAAGAACCAATAACTGAACCGAGAGTGTTAGTAGGGGTTTCGGTAGAACTCACTGAGATTGTATCTCACTGTTTAAATGTTGTTGTTTTACAGAGACACAGGGACAGCGGAAATCCAAGAGGCACGAGTAGGTTGAGCTCGGACTGGTTGCTGATAGCCTAGCTTTATGTTTAAGCTTATTTCCCTTTTGTTGTTTGTATACTAAGACATTATGTATTTAGTGTATATCTTTCTTCCGCTTTCTTGTATGATACTGAATGCTATAAATGCTGATGGTATATGGTCTGAGAACCATATTGTCTTGTTGTAAATAAGACTGTTTGGGTTATATTCAGCGAAAAATTTATAGTGATATTCAGTGTCTAAGCAGGAATTATATCTCTGATGTGTTACTAACGTGCACTTGGGTATTTTTAGTCGATAGAAATACCGGGGTGTTACACAAAGTTACCTCGGCTATTCTCATGCTTTGGTTACTTTGTCTAATTCCATTTGTTCTAATGTCAGGCATCACCTTTCGGTACTTCACCTGACATTTGGGTCATACAAATTTGCACAATGGAATTAGATTAAAAGTCAAAGCAATCATAAGATAGGGCTTAGCTTTGGGATTAATTAGGGACCATCATTAGATTGTATCCCATAATCCCAAGACTAAAAGAAGTCTACTCACAATTCCTCATTGTAGACAAGGGAGTAGAAGAGAAGGACATAATGTAAATAGCGAGAAATAAAATAAAGCGTGTAAAAGACTGAATTGTAAAAAGGACAGAATAACAATAACCTTAATAGAAAACTTGCAAGAACTTTAACATAAACTTGGAGTGAAAGTTACAAAGATCCAGGGTGCCTATGAAGCTACATTGAGGCCCTTTTTATAGTCTAGGATCAGTAGACAAAGCACTAAATTCGAATTACAATCCATAAAGATGAGAATGGGAAGAGTTTGTAACATCTTTTGAATTCATGACTGATTTTTCCACTTTTATATTACTTGATTCTTTTCCCCATACTATTGTCTTTTGATCCTTGCTCTTTAAACATCAAATTTCCTCATTTGCTCCATAATTAACCCTGAGAGTAAAAACTAACAATAGGTAGTAAAATAGTTCTAACATAGAATTAAAACATCAAATAAATTACTTAAAATAAATACTAAAAACACACTAAAATATGACTTATCAAACTCCCCCACGCTTGAATCTTTGCTTGTCCTCAAGCAAAACTATGAAACTCACTGGGCCAATTTTTGGAAAAAATTCTGAATTCCTACAAAACTTCAAGTGGACCGGAGGTATATTTCTGCACTTCTCTGGTTTGAGACTTACTTCTTTGGGCTTTTGTGATTTATGAGACAAGTTTTAGGTACTAGCACAATAGGAAGGATATCAATGTCAGCATAGAACTAGTTCCCTAGCATTCTTAAGCTTGGGTCTTCCATTCACTAGATCGGGTCTCAAAGGAGGGTCTTTATACGCTGGGCATTCAATTCTTTTTTCTTTTGCTTTTTCTTTGATGCAGGCCAACCACTTTTAATTAACAATTTTTTTCCTGAACTTAAAGTGGTCAGCCTTTGATGCTCTTTTTTTTTGATACCCCAACTCAGACGTTTTTCTCCAGTAACCTCGCATCCGGTGAATGTCACCAAGAGAACTAAGTTTCTAGTTTCTTTTCTAAACCTCCTAATAGTACCAATAACCAAAAACAAATCTCAAGAGAGTGTGTGTGAAAACCCAAAAAACAGTAACAAACAAACATTTATTTTTACCAGTCAGTCCACCTAGAAGAATACTATGAATTTCAAAAACAAAAAAATTAATCCAAAAGAGGCCCTAACCAAATAAAACATGCTTTCAAAACTCACAAAGATTTGAGAAAATGGGAGATGATATTTATTCAAAAATAAACTAGACTAAAAATAACGAGAAAACAGTAAAGAAAAGGCAAGATACCCCCCATGCTTGGACCAAACATTGTCCTCAATGTAAAACAGAATAGAATATATGAGAGGGGTAAGAAAGCTCACATTGATTGCCATTTTGTAGCTTTTCTTCTTATTCCAGGAAAACAAAACATAGGTAAACCAGTGGGTTGCCTCCCACGCAACGCTCGTTTATGGTCATTAGCTTGACCTTTGCCCTTTATAGACTTATTCCTGGGTCCCATTGCTTGAAGCATAATGACCAAGTGACACATGAAGAATGAAAACATATTCCTGGATCCTATGGCTCGTAAAATGGAATTTGTATAAGCAATAAGATCTTATTTTCAATTCCCCCTAGATCAAATGTTATTTTCACAAAGGAAGGTGAAAAATAAGATAAAGGAGACAACATTGTAACATCCACACATGCATTTAAATTAATATACTTATCCAAGGGAGAAATTACAATTTCATTTGTAATATCCATTTCATGGTTTATCTCTTGTGAATCATCTTCCACTACCACTTTACCATTGTTTTGATCTACCTCAACAACAATATTTTTCTCAGTTTCATGTATTTTTTTTGAATAACCCTTGTAAGAAAGGTGGTGGTGGTGGCAACGATGATGCATAAGATTCCCATTCCTCCTTGGAGAAAACAAATACATTTTTGTTTATCCCTTTTATACAACATGGTGGTGGTTGCAATAATTCCTCAAAGTATTCCCATTCCTCACTGGAGAATGTAAATACATGCTTATTCATAGCAACAAGGAAAAAAAAACATTTAAAGAAGAGAATAAGAAAATAAAATAAAAGAAAAATTTCAGTCTAACCGGTACCAAAAAGTTGATTAATATCACTAACTCCCCGGCAACGGCGCCAAAAACTTGATAGGCCGCAAGTATACAGTTATATCGCGTAATACGAATTATCGATCCACAGGGAGTTATACGTGACTACCAATCTAGTTTCAGTGGTGATTAGCTGAAAAGGAATGGTTAAGTAGGAAATGTTGGTTTTAACTTTGAAAATAAAAGGCGTCTTGGGATCATGGTTAGATCACAATGATGGTAATAGAAAAACCCTTAAGCTATTCTCTATCTTATAATTTGAGTTTGTTTTAAGGACAATGTATTCTTTTGGTTTAATTCAAGTTTCCTTTCGGAATACAAGAACGTGTCTCGAAACGATGATCAAGCCTATTCTCATGGTTGATCATCGCCGAAACCCATTAAGCACAACCTTATTGTCCCAAAGTTACCTCGGTTATTCTCATGCTATGGTTACTTTGTCAAATTTCATTTGTTCTAATGTCAGGCTTCACCTTTCGGTACTTCACCTGACATTTGGGTTATACAAATTTGCACAGTGGAATTAGATTAAAAGTCAAAGAAATCCTAAGATAGGGCTTGGCTTTGGGATTAATTAGGGACCATCATTAGATTGTATCCCATAATCCCAAGACTAAAAGAAGTCTACTCACAATTGCTCATTGTAGACAAGGGAGTAGAAGAGAAGGACATAATGTAAATAGCGAGAAATAAAATAAAGCGTGTAAAAGACTGAATTGTAAAAAGGACAGAATAACAATAACCTTAATAGAAAACTTGCAAGAACTTTAACATAAACTTGGAGTGAAAATTACAAAGATCCAGGGTACCTATGAAGCTACATTGAGGCCCTTTTTATAGTCTAGGATCAGTAGACAAAGCACTAAATGTTAATTACAATCCATAAAGATGAGAATGGGAAGAGTTTGTAACATCAGCACTAAATTCGAATTACAATCCATAAAGATGAGAATGGGAAGAGTTTGTAACATCTTTTGAAATCATGACTGATTTTTCCACTTTTATATTACTTGATTCTTTTCCCCATCCTATTGTCTTTTGATCCTTGCTCTTTAAACATCAAATTTTCTTATTTGCTCCATAATTAACCCTGAGAATAAAAACTAACAATAGGTAGTAAAATAGTTCTAACATAGAATCAAAACATCAAATAAATTACTTAAAATAAATACTAAAAACACACTAAAATATGACTTATCACCCCACCATCAAAAAACTCAAACAACCACCGTGGACCACCGTGAACCGCCCCACGAAACAACGTCGCCATTTCATCTCTCTCGCCCTCTGTGCAAACAACCACCACTCCATCTCCCACTCTTCTCTCTCTCTCTCTCTCTCTCTCTCTCTCTCTCTCTCTCTCTCTCTCTCTCTCTCTCCGTTGGAACTCACTCTCTCTCTATCTCTCTCTCTCCCTCTCTCCTTTTTTAACGGTAGAACAGCACAGGAGAGGAAGAGAATGAGAGGTTTATTTTTGTTAGGATTTACTGAAATGTGAGTTTCTTTTATACTCCCTCTCTTTCTCTTACCTTCTTTTTATTATTACTTATTTATTATTTAGGTTTAAGGTATATTAAAAAAAATTAAAAAAGAAGAAAGTAAAATCTGAGCACATCACGTACCCAGTATCCACCCCCTCTCAAGTCACTTTCACTTCTTGTTTGTTGTCCTTTTTTATTATTATTATTTTATCACCTTTTTTGGATTAACAATTATTATTTATTTGTGTTTTGGTCAAAAGCGATATCGGACCTCTGTTCTTAAAACCATCCCCCCTTTATTCATAATTTATTATTACTATTTTACAGTTATTGTTATTACATATTCTATATTTATGCTTTCTCACAAATAATCGTTGAATACTAGTTTCACCCCATTTCTTAATAAAGCAATACCCCTGCTACTTGTTGCACCCCCATTTTCTATTGCACCTCCTTTCCGTTTTTTTATTTATTTCTTTCAAAAAAAATAATTTCTTTCACAAAAAAGGCTATAAAAATGATAAAAATGGGTTTGATTGAGATGTACATCTTAACAAACCCGCAACCCGTTTAAGACACTTGAGTTGTACAACTTGGTGATCTCAAACCCTTTCCAAAATTTAAAATCAACAAAACAAACAAATATTTTTTAGAAGAACTACGTGGCCTTTGATTCGCCGCTTCGGAGATACGTAGGAGTGGGGCTTCCCCGTCAAGCTAAATTAATTTTTCTCTAATAAATAATCAATTTTTTCTTTAACACCTACTTTCCAAAAAACTAAAAAATGAGCTTGATTGAGATTACATCTTGTCAACCTCGCAATCCCGGTTGAAGACGCCTGAGTTGTGCAGCTTGGTGATCTTAAACCTCTTTCAAAAATAAAATCAACCAACCAACAAACTTTTTCTGGAAGAACTACGTGATTTTTGAGTTCCTCATTGTACCAGAGGATATGTAGGAGCGGGGCTTCCCCGTCAAGTCAAAAATTAAATTTTCTAACTTAGTCTATTATTTATTTCTTTGTAAACCAAATATTATTTCATTTATGTTGTGGGGTAAATAAACTTTCTGAACTTATTGATAATTTGCACAATCGAATTTAAAGTAACTGTCTTAGGACAGATGTATGAGGGGTGCTGTGGAATTTAGTTTTCGCTCTTCCCTATGCATAACCGACTCCCGAATCCAATCTAGTTTACGCCGACCAATAACTTCTAGTTAGGTTTTTCTCAATTTTTCCTATTAAATAAATTGGGTGGCGACTCCTAAAATTATCAATTTTTGAGCCGTCTACGTCGGGATCACGGTCACGACAGATGGCGACTCCACTGGGGACGGGTGAGAGTCAAGTCTGGTATATTTAGTTGTGCAAAAGATTATAAGGTATGTGCATTTGTTTACCCCTCTTTACTTTTGTTTATTTCTTTAATTTATTTATTTATTTTTACGTATGTATTTATTTTATATTATGCTTGATATAAACCCTTGGGTAGAAGACACTTGATACTAGTGTCTGGTTGTTGCTTCTAGTTATTTTTGCCTTTACTTATTTTTTTATGATTTGAGGTTTGTATGCTCCATTCACACACTACACTTACACTGTGAGCACACACAGAGAGTTGAGCTCACACCGGAGCCGCAAAAAACCCATAAGTTAGAACGAGGATGAGTGGGACACATTTTGGATGTACATCTTGTGCGACTCCCATGAATTCCTCATCTAGAGTACGATTCTTCTGTGCGGATATCCACATTTTGGATGTACATCCTATTGAGGTCCATCCTCCAGAAAAGTACTTGACTCTAGAGACCTTAAACATCCATAGGTTATAACAGCCAATCTTTGTGAGTGTTCACTGTAGAAGAAGCATTTGATCTATAAGGTCCAAAAACAAATAGTATGGGCAACCTATCATAGGCCACAAAGGGAGCTATTTTGTCTCATATCCTTATTCTTGGTTGTACATCCTTTTTCTTTCTCTCATACGGTTTATTCTTCTCTGGCAAAAAACATCAATAAAAATCATATCGCATTTCATGCATAAAAAGCATAAAAAAAATCATGTCGCATTTGTTGTATAAAAAATGGTGCACTTCATCTTGCGTTATGCCGCATGTCATTGAAAAGCATAAATTTATTTGCGTTTTCCTTTGCATGAGTTTTCAGAAAAAATTATTTTTTTGCATGTGGTGCGCATTTTCATTGCATCGTCATTCTTCATAAATTTCTTCATATTTCATTTTTTTTCTTTGCTTGTATATAAAAATCTATGCATGTTATGCATCCTTTCATTAGTGAATAAAACAAAATACATTTGTCAATCCTCATAGCATTTCCTTGCAGAAGAGGGAAAAAAAAAGGAAAATCGCATTACATTTCATCCATAAAGTATCATGTCGCATTCTAAGAAAAAATGTTTGCATATAGAGAGGCATTTTATGTCAAAAAAAATATATAATCTTTTCTTATTAAGCATTAGATCGAGTGTCTTTGAAAAGTATAATTTCCTCCACATTTAATATTTTTCATGGAATAAATTATAGGAAAAAAATATTTTTGCATTCTCATAGATAAATAAAAAAACACATTGTCATTCATCATCCATCACGGTCTATTCTCTTTCAAAGTTGCATGGGTTGTGACTGTCGCTTCTTAGGATAAATACTTGCATGCATAACAACAATACATACACTTTCATAGCATAACACCCTAAAAATTATCCACATTTCATTTTTTTCTTTGCATATACATAAAAAATTGTTCTTGCATGTTGTATGTATTTTCATGAGTAAATAAAACAAGTCGCATAGTCAATCCCCAAGCTGCATGACATATTTCTTTCAAATAAATACAAATTAGGAAATTGCATTGCATTTCATACATAAAAACAATTCGAAAAAAATGCATGAAAATAACAATTCCTCCCTATTTTATTGTCGCATGTTGTCCATATCTTATGAGTAAGTGCATCAAAATGTATTGTCATTTGTCAATCTTCATAGCATATTTCCTCAAAAAAGTAGGAAAAAACTAGAAGAATTGCATTGCATTTCATGCATAAAAGATCATGTTGCATTCTAAAAATCTTTGCATATATTCACATGAATAAAAAAAAAGTTGCATGGTATCTCTTACGAAAAACACATTGAATGTGGCATCGTAGGATAAACATTTGCATGATGGCTCTATATCATGCACTTTCATAGCATAACATCATAAGAATTCTCCATATTTCACTTTTTTCTTTGTCTACACATAAAAATTGTTGTTGCATGTTGTACATGATTACACGAGTAAATAGAATTGCATTGCATTTCTTGCATAAAAACAATAAAAAAAATTATCACAAAACAAATGCATATTGCATCTTAGGACGTATGTTTGCATACATAAAATATATCCATGCACTCCATAACATCCTTTTTTTCTTGGACACATTTTCATTTGTCATAATCTTTCTTGAAATAAAGAATTTTAAAAGTCATTGAGTGTCCATCCACATTTGTTTTTCACAAGAGAAAGTTGAATTTTGTGTGCTTGCATCAAGGTGGATACCAATCAAGATTTAACTCATGGAATCAGATCATTCTTTTGAGACTTGTTGGAAAGGGGCGTAAGGAAGGGTACTGAGTGGGAAGATTTCATTGGGCATTCAAAAAGGGAAGGGAGACATAAGGTTGGGAATTAGTTCTTGAACTAAAAGCTCAAAGCAAAAGAATATGATTGTCATTAGCACTTTGTAATCATGTTGTGTAAAGTCAAGTTGGCTTTGTTGAAGCTTTATACTAATGGATTTGCATGGAATTAAAAGCTCTTTCCCATTCTTTACACCCCCTTTATCCCTTAAGATTTGGTCCCCAATCCAGTGATTGCCTCATGTGATAATTCTTGAAGCCCTTTTGTGTGTGTCATTCGAGGGTGAACTGGTGAATGGATGTCGGTTCTGAAAGGTCCAATTCCCCAAAAAAAAGCAAAATCAAAAAATCAAAAAAAATAAAACAAAAGAAAAAGAAAGCAAAAGATTTTTTTTAAGAAAATAATGATAGTCATGCGCTAATGTTGTTTCAAAATTAATGTTTGAAAATGAGAAATCATGATTTGAAATGAAGAGTGGCATTTTTTTTCCAAATAAAAAGTATTATACCCATTGATCTCCCCCTTTGAGTTTGAAATTTCTTTTTCATTTGACCCTAGTCGAGGATTGATACTATGATGGACTTTAGTGCATCAAGATTACCATTTGAATTCCGAAGGTAGAAATTTGATGAGATAAATACAGGGGGCAATGGAGGAAAGGAAGGACAAAAGTCAAAAAAAAAAAGTTGGGGATAAACTAGTGATGAAAAAAAAGAGAGAGGAAATCGACGATGAATGAAGTGGAGACAAAGGGGTAAATGAAAAAAAATGGAAAAGGTCGAAAATGAAAAAAAAATCAAGAAGGAGAATGGATGGGTGTTACAAGAAAAAAGTGGTGTACTGGGAATACAATAGAAATAAATGTACTAAAGATCCTTGATCCTTTTAACCCACAAATCATTTTTTTAGCCTTTAAATCCCTCTTGATCTTTTTAACCCTTAAAACAATTTCTTGAGCCTTCTAACCCTTTTGTCTTAACCTATAACCCATAAAATAATTTCTCGAGCCTTCTAACCCTACTTTTCTTAACCTTATAACCCATAGCCACATTACAAGCCTCTAAAAGTCCACTCTAATCGATGAATGATTGCTTTCATTTTTATAATGTTAATTTTGAGCTAAATCATTTATTTTCTTTTAACAAATCTTTGCTCTAAAAAATGAAAAGAAAAAAAAAAGAATGAGGCCCGCTAGACTGAAAACCTGCAAGGGCAGTCTAGGGAAAAATTAGGGTTAATAAAAATAGAATAAAGCCCGCTAGACTGAAAACCCGCAAGGGCAAGCTAGGCAAAAATTAGGGCACGAAAGGGAAAAGAGACTTACCTCAAGACATTTATGTGGTTCACTAGGGGCAATTTCTATGTTTAACATGCTCGTTCAATAGCGTAATCTCTTCCTTTCATGACCAACATGATGACACTTTGGGGAAATCTTTTGGTTTGAGATAAGCTTGAGAGTCTCAAGAAATCTCACACTGAGGCAACCAATTTTTTGCACAACCCTTCATGAATTGAACTTTTCTTGCTATACCAACTTAGTCTTCTCTCAGGGTAATGCCTTTCACCAACACTGGGGCAAGCATTTGGCAAGACGTTCACGAGTCAAACTTTGCGTGCTATGCTAGTATAGTCTCATCCCAGGGGCAAAAGTTTTGTATGACCCTTTAATGAGTCCAACTTCGCTTGCTACACCAGCGTAATATTCTCTTGGGGCAATGTCTTTTCAGTAAACTGGGGCAAAAATGTTGCAAGACCTTACACCATTCAAATTATGTTTGCCACACCTGTGTAGTCTCTTCTTAGGGCAATGCTTTTTACCAATACCGGGGCAAATTTTTTGCAATAACCCTTTGTGAGTCAAACTCTACTTTCTAACATCAGTGTTATTTCCTCTTTGAGAATATCATTTGCCACATAAGGGAAAATCTTTTGCAAAACCCTTCATAAGTCCAACTTTGGTTGCTTACACCAAGTAGTCGTTCCTTTTGTGTAAAATATCTTACCAATTTCTACCAAGTAAGTTGCCTCAAGTAAATAGAAATACTCAAAAAGATTAACCTCGAGGCAAGCCTAATCCCTTTTCCCAACAATCTCAGTTTCTCTTCGTCTTCCCCATTTCTTTCACTTTGTAAACAGAATTCACTTCCAAACCTTCAAAAACCCAAAACAAGCAATCCAAAAACGCGAAAATCCCAGCTTGTTAATACCCGTGAATCTATGCATGCTCATTAAGTAATGCTTCAAAAATAGTCAACTTGGAATCATTGATATGATTTATAGAGCTAATGACAATCTGTGAGAAAGGTTCAAACTTGAACATGTTTTGCTTTGAAGGATGAGGATCATAAAAGAAAGAGATCTCACAACGCAAGAAAGGATGATGATAAGTTTCCATTTGAGGATGAGCTTGATTGGTTTCAAAGGAAGCATGCACGAAAATATATTCTCAGCAAATATAACCTTTAGAACATGTCCATCTCTATGCTCATTCATTACTCATACATTTCATGTCATAGCATTCATACAACTCATGTCATATCATGCATACATTCCATGTCAAAACACGCATTCCCCTTTCATGACTAGAATCATTTTCTTAGTTGTTTGTGAATAAAGTAGAAAAAATAGAGTCATTCAAAGCAAGGCATGCATTGCATTCAATTTCCCTTCCATGCTACAGTTTAGCCTTGACACTGGTCATTTTGATTTTGTACTACGGTTCAGCCCTGGTACAGCAATTTTCTTCTTGTGCTATCGGTTATGCCCTAGCACTGCAAGCTATCGATTACGGCCTGGCATCGCATTTTAAATTTTGTGCTATCGGTTACATCCTGGCACTGCATGCTATCAGTTACGCCCTGGCATCGCATTTTCAAATTTTGTGCTATCGGTTACGCCTTGGCACTGCATGCTATCGGTTACGCCCTAGCATCGTTTTAATTTGTGCTACGGTTACACCCTGGCACTGCATGCAACCGGTTACGCCCTGGCATTGCACTTTTATTTTCATGCTACCGGTTACGCCCTGGAAGTGTCTTCTTCTTTTGTGCTACGGTTACACCCTGGCACAGCATGCTACCGGTTACGCCCTGGCATTGCACTTTTATTTTCATGCTAGCGGTTACGCCCTGGCATTGTCTTATTCTTTTATGCTACCGGTTACGCCCTGGCACTGCATGCTACTGGTTACGCCCTGGCATTGCACTTTTATTTTCATGCTATCGGTTACGCCCTGGCATTTTCTTCTTCTTTTGTGCTACCGGTTACGTCCTGGCACTGCATGCTATCGGTTACGCCCTGGCATCACATTTTTTGTTTTGTGCTATCGGTTACGCCCTGGCAGTGCATGCTATCGGTTACGCCCTGGTATCGCATTTTTAGTTTTGGGCTATCGGTTACGCCCTTGCATTGGATGCTATCGGTTACGCCCTGGCATCGCATTCTTGTTTTGTGCTATCGGTTACGCCCTGACATTGCATGCTATCGGTTACACCTTGCCATCGCATTCTTGTTTTGTGCTATCGGTTACGCCTTGGCACTGCATGCTATCGGTTACGCCCTGGCATCGCATTTTTAGTTTTGTGCTACCGGTTACGCCCTGGCACTGCATGCTACCGGTTACGCCCTGACATTGCACTTATTCTTTCATGCTACTAGTTACGCCCTGGCATTGTCTTATTCTTTTGTGCTATCGTTTACGCCCTGACACTGCATGCTACCGGTTACGCCCTGGCATCGTACCTTTTATTTTCATGCTGCCGGTTACGCCCTGGCATTGTCGTTAATTTTCATGCTCGCCCTAGCATTGTACTTCTATTTTCATGCTATCTGTTACGCCCTGGCACTGCATGCTACCGATTACGCCCTGACACTGCATGCTATCGGTTACGCCCTGCCAGTGCACTTTTATTTTCATGCTATAGGTACAGCCCTGGCATTGTCTCTTTAATTTCTTGCTATCGGTACATCCCTAACATTGTCTCTTTAATTTCTTGCTATCGGTATAGCCCTGGCATTCTCCTCTATCGGCATGCTATCGATCCTTCTCTGGCATGGCATTCTTTTTCTTTCCCTTGCTACTCCTCTATCTGCATGCTATCAATCCTGCTCTGGCATGGCATTTTTTTCTTTCCCTTGAAAACAACACATTTTTCTCTAGCTAAAATTGAGGTTCATATATGTACTTATTTCTTACTTTGATAATACAATAAAACTTGGTTTTATGTATTATATCGTAAGAGAATAAGCACAGAGGGGCAACTGTGAACACCCAATTTTAACCGGTATTTTTCATTTTATATAAAAAATCCCAAAAATATGTCATTTTGCGCATTTTTAGATTTTTATCGTTCACACGTGCTATTTTGTGCTTGTTGGCGATTTTGCATTTGTTTATGCTATTATTAATTGGACTTTTTTTTATTATTGATAGTGTTATAGAAAAAAATCAGATTGGAATATATGTTTTTTTTATTATAATATCAATTTTTACAAAAGAATGGTACAACCGAAGGAAGTCAACTTTGTTACATGTGGAGACAAAAAAAAATAAAAACAAAATAGTACAAAGAAAAATTAAATAACAAAGTTAAGAGAAGGAGAGAGGCAGGGTCGACTGTTTTGCATTTTTTGTTGGAGTATCAAGTTCAAGCTCCTTTCTTCTTGTTCTTTGGCTTGTTCCCATTTTTAGCAAAAACGTTGCAGCCTTGGCAGCCATACTGCTGCACCTCTGCTGCCTCCTGTTGTCTCTCAGAGGTAGGCTGTGCTTTTTGGTCCCCTTGGGTTGAAATCCTCTAGTTTTAAGACCACACCTACACCAAAAATTTCACTATAAATGCTGTGAATAGTAACAGCAAAAGGGCGGGGGGAGGGAAGGAAAAATCAGAAACAAAAAGGAAGAGAGAAAGAAATATGGAAAATAGGAGAGAGAACACCACCACCACTGTCTCCGGCTAGCACCACCGCCGCCGTGAGCTTCGGCCACCACAACAACCCACCATCTATCCTCTCTCACGGCCACCCCACGGCCACCCTCTCTCTCCATTCGCAAACTACCACCCAAAACCACACAACAACAACCAAACACCACCCACCACCGTTGCAAAACGAAAACCACCGTCAACCACCATTGCATCACCGCGAGCCACCTCAACGACCATCCTCCTCCTTACCACCATCGCCCCACCATAAAAAACTCAAACAACCACCGTGGACCACCGTGAACCGCCCCACGAAACAACGTCGCCATTTCATCTCTCTCCCTTTGCGCAAACAACCACCACTCCATCTCCCACTCTTCTCTCTCTCTCCGTTGGAACTCTTTCTCTCTCTCTCTCTCTCTCTCTCCTTTTTTAATGGTAGAACAGGACAGGAGAGGAAGAGAATGAGAGGTTTATTTTTTTTAGGATTTACTTAAATGTGAGTTTCTTTTGTACTCCCTCTCTTTCTCTAACCTTCTTTTTATTATTACTTATTTATTATTTAGGTTTAAGTTATATTAAAAAAATTAAAAAAGAGGAAAGTAAAATCTGAGCACATCACGTACCCAGTATCCACCCCCTCTCAAGTCACTTTCACTTCTTGTTTGTTGTCCTTTTTTTATTATTATTTTATCACCTTTTTTGGATTAAAAATTATTATTTATTTGTGTTTTGGTCAAAAGCGACATACCTCTGTTCTTAAAACCAACCCCCCCTTTATTCATCATTTATTATTACTATTTTATAGTTATTGTTATTACATATTCTATTTCTATGCTTTCTCACAAATAATTGTTGAATACTAGTTTCACCCCATTTCTTAATAAAGCAATACCCCTGCTGCTTGTTGCAACCACATTTTCTATTGCACCCCCTTTCCGTTTTTTTATTTATTTCTTTCCAAAAAATAATTTCTTTCACAAAAAAGGCTATAAAAATGATAAAAATGGGTTTGATTCAGATGTACATCTATCAAACCCGCAACCCGTTTAAGACGCCTGAGTTGTACAACTTGGTGATCTCAAACCCCTTCCAAAATTTAAAATCAACAAAACAAACAAATATTTTTTAGAAGAACTACGTGGCCTTTGATTCTCTGCTTCGGAGATATGTAGGAGCGGGGCTTCCCCATCAAGCTAAATTAATTTTTCTCTAATAAATAATCAATTTTTTCTTTAACACCTACTTTCCAAAAAACTAAAAAATGTTGATTGAGATTACATCTTGTCAACCTCGCAAGCCCGGTTGAAGACACCTGAGTTGTGCAGCTTGGTGATCTTAAACCTCTTTCAAAAATAAAATCGACCAACCAACAAACTTTTTCAGGAAGAACTACGTGACTTTTGAGTTCCTCATTGCACCAGAGGATACGTAGGAGCAGGGCTTCCCAGTGAAGTCAAAAATTAAATTTTCTAACTTAGTCTATTATTTATTTCTTTGTAAACCAAATATTGTTTCATTTATGTTGTGGGGTAAATAAAATTTCTGATCTTATTGATAATTTGCACAATCGAATTTAAGGTAACTGTCTTAGGACATATGTATTAGGGGTTGTTATACCCCAATTTTGTCCGATCTTTTTTCGCAGTCGTTTCTATCACTTATTTTGCGTGTCATAAGCCACAAACCCTATTGCTACGAAAAAAGTTTTCGGGCAGATTCGATGTTGTCTCATTTTAGTTTGGATTGGACTGAGATACCTTTTCATCTAATTGGGCGTATGCTTTCATAATTGTGCTTATCGACGGATTTTGTTTTTAATTGGGCCTGATTTTAGCAACCTATTCTAATTGGGCCTATCTTTAATGTGTTGTAATGGGTCTGTTTCTTTTAGTTGGGCCTCATTTTAACGCGTTGTTTGATTGGGCCCATTTTTCGCTATTGGTTCTGGCCCAACTTCTCTTTGTTTTTATTCACTTATTTTTTGAAAAATAAAAATATAAATCATAAATCACCCAAAAAAATATTAAATAAAATCAGAATTAAAAATTATTTTACAATAATCCAAAAATCAAAAATACAAAAAAAAATGCAATCCGAAAATAATACAAAAAATACAAAAAATAGAAAAAAACGAAAATACATAACAGCAGCTTCATTGGGCGCTTCATTGGGCCTGTTCTTGCTGAGCAAGTTTTCTCAACAAGTCCAAATACCTGAAAAAGGAAAGAAATGGAGAAGGATCAGCAAAAACCCTAATTTCTTTACCTATATAAACAAGCTGAATCCATAGAGAAATAGACGACAATTCACAGACACACAAAAAGGCACCCAGAAAATCAGAGCAAAAAGGTTAGGGTTTCGCGCTGAAACCCTAATCGCAAAACAACAAAAATTCAGAAACAGAAGCAATAGAGCAGCATTAGCAATTAGAAGGAACAACAGCAGTAGCAGAGCAATATTAAGTGACTCTCAGAGGCTAGAAAAGAGGTTGGTTTGCACATTCATAAACTGGTTATTTTGCAAAGAATTATAGTTGTGGTTTGTATATAGATAAAAACAGTATTCGATCAACTTATGAAATTAGTAAACTGTACGTATGAACTAAAAAGGGTTCAGCTTATGTTATGTTTTTAGATTAGAAGTACTGATACTATAAGTAAATTAGGATTAAGAACAGATTGGGACGGTAAGTAGATTAGGGTTTCAAAAAATAGGCACTGTAATGAAAGAACTAGTTTATTTAGGAATCTCCCTTTAAAAAAAAACAAATTAGTAACAGGTCCCAACAGCATGTCTAACATATTCAAACACATTCAGAATCAGTTTGTATTTCTTTTAAAAAAAAACATGAATGAAATAGAAATTAGGCTTAAACAGAGAAATAAAAAAAAATAGAAAAAAGAAAACGGACCGTACCGGCTCCGACCACCGTGACGGTGGTCGTCTCCCCCAAAACGCGCCTTCGTCGCCGTCGTGAACAACCCGTGGACCACCACGCCATCACCTCCCTTTAGATCGTCCTCCCCAACCGCGCCATCGCTGTTGGTTCCACCGTCGTCGCAGCTGTCACGGCGAATACCGCCACGAGCAACAGGTCGCGTCGCGGCCCTGTTTCCATTTCTACCGTTGACGAACGCCGGCGCGGGCTTCCCCCTCAGTCAACGCCTCCCTCTGTCTTCGTCGCCACCCATCACCTTCGTCGTGACCCTCTCCGTCGCAAGTCCGGCTTGGCCATGAGGCCACTGTCCTCTCTCCTCCTTCGCTCTCCCTCTCCCTCCGTGATCGTTCTCCCTCTTCTCTCTCTGCGAGTCAACCTCTCTCTCTCTCTCCATGAATCACCTCCCTGATTTCTCTCCTTTTCCTTTTTCATTCTAAAACCTTCTCTCTCTCGAATATGTGTTTGTGCGGCGCAAAGGGGAAGGAAACAATTAGGGTTCTGCAAAGTTTCCTCTTATATACCCCTTCTTGTAACACCCCGGTTTTTCTAACATGTAGAAGCACCGAAATGTACAACTAGCGGAATAATCAGAGGACACAGTTCCTGCTTATAATTGGACCAACAAACTTTTTCCGAAATAAACATAAGATCGGAATAATAACACTTCATACAATAGAAGTCATTCGGCATACAACCGATCGGAGTACAACATCCGAGTCCAATACATAAAACAGAAACTGAAATAAGGTTTATACAACTTATACAACACAAGTTAGTACAACCCAGAGGTACAATAACAATAAAGGAAAACAGCTAGGTCTTCGACATCTCCAAGAGCATAGCACTACTCGTGCACAATAGCCTTCCTCTTTCCCTGCTTAGCTGAAAAACAACAACATATGATTGGGTGAGATAACATTATCTCAGTGAGTCCTACCGTGCCCCCTCACCGACACTCGGTTCAATTGCCAAACCGTTAACAATCATATTAATAACGAACATGTTACAGCGAATTGTTGATCGTGAACCTTGTCACAAATCTCAACAAGTCGAGTCCAATCAAACAAGTCTTTATGTTTTATGAGGGACAGCCGGTTGTGAATAACCACGAAGACCGGAGAATTATATTTGTTGATTAGTGTAAACCGACGGCGAAACTCCACTCATCCCGGCACACAATCATATAATTAATTTGTTTAGTATAATCCGACGGCGAAACCTCGCTCATCCCAGAAACCCGTGAGTTGACCACGCCAAAACACATACAGGGCCTAGATAAGGGGTCATGACTACCCTCTCTAGTATACTACTTGTTAGGTCGTCACCCAACGAACGATATATACAACAATACATATCAACGGTCACCAAAGGATCAAACATAAGCTTATGATACATGTTCCATTTCATTTCATAATCCGTTTATGAAGAGTTCTATTAACTTCCAGAATTATAACCAATTCCAGGTCTTATATCCATATATAAGTTCAGCCCAATCATTACTCGGTGTGCTCACACGAAATCTAGGATTTTCGTTCTCGACCAAAATAGGTTTCAAGACTCTTTTTCAAAAATATAGTTTGAACAGTTTGAAATTAGGTTTTCAATAGGTTGGTAGCTTTAAAATAGTTTGAGGAAGGGATTAGGAAAGGTTCGGGATTGAACGGAGCGTTGAAACGAAAAAAGCGGAATTACGCATCAAAGGGTCACAGTGGCGCGCGGCGCGCAACCCACGCGTGACTGGCGCGCGACTAGACAGAAGCACAGCCCAGAATCACGCACGGCGCGCGACTCCCGCGTGAACGGCGCGCAAATGGACAGAACCCAAATTCAAGAGTGGCGCGCGGCGCGCGACCTGCGCGCGAATGGCGCGCGACTGGACAGAACTTCCAGTACTGATGCTCAACTCACACCCTTTCTCACTATCGTTCTCCGTTCGCTCTCGATTCGATTCCTAATCTTCATTCCCCTGAAACTCAGAAAATTCCACAATATTCCAGACATATATTCAATACAAAAATCATCACCAAAATCCTTTCAATTGTATCATGATTTTCATAAAACGAAAAGAGGTGTTTTCGCAAAAAGTCAGAATTTGTTTCCGAATCTTCGGGACTCGGTTTTAAACAGATTTTCGGAATACACCAACAGTTCAAAATATTCAGAATGTTCAACTCTTTTTATTCCCTATTCGTGAGTAAGACTCACCGTGACGACGATTGTTCCGTAAGCTCTCTAACCGAAGCGCGAATTAACCGAGCACGGACTATCGAGCAAGAACCGAAGGCACCAACAAAATCACCCACAACAGCTACTGAACTTCAGCAACTCACAACGACTGAAGCGCCAACCGAAGCGAGATTCCCAGCTGAACCATTTCCCAAATTCGAAATGCAAGATACGGTACTTCTTGAGATGCAAAACAGCAACATGCAAATAATGGCAGATTCAGAATTTCGATTGTCTTAAACGATGAAGGTGAATTCGAAATTGAAGGAGAATATCAGGGGTTACTTACATGCTTGCTGAAACAGGAATTCAAGAACATGCACAAGGTTGGGAATTCAGAATTTGCTCATCTTCACCATTTGGGCTTTAACTGAAAGTTTGGGACTGAGAGATAGAAAGGAAATCAGAGCTCGAAAATAGCACCAATGGATTGCAAATCGAAATTGGAGTGGACAAGGAGCAAGAACACTTACATGCAAGCTGAAACTCTTCCCTTCTTCTTCCTCCAAGTCGCGCCCCACCCTCTCTTCTCCTCTGGTTCAGAATTTGAGTTTTAGAAGAATGGAAAAATGACTTAAGTTGCTGGAAGGATTTCAAAATAGGGGTATTTATATGAAGGGTGTGAAATTCCTAAATTGCCCTTCAGCTTAAGAATGCCTAATTAAATTATGACCAAGCACAATTAATTAGAGAATGGGGGTTATTTTGAGGATTTCCTCGACTATAAATACCCGGGACACGAATAATTATTCCCACAAATAATCACTCGGTCCTAGATACTATAATACGAGTCTTTTTAAAAATTAGGGGTTTACAATCACCCCAACTTTTAAAAAATTTTGTCCTCAAAATTGACGAGACATACCTTAAGCGAAAAGATATGGATAGCGAGTCCGCATGTCCTCTTCCAATTCCCAGGTAGCCTCCTCGGCTGAAAAGCCCTCCCATACTACCTTGACAATTGGAATAGTCCTTGAACGCAAAGTCTTCATACCACGCTCCATGATATAACTAGGAGAAGGTTGAAAGGATAAATCCGGTCGAAGGTCAATTGTATCAACACTCAGCGGTTGAAGGGGATCAGGAATATACTTTCTCAACTGAGATACATGGAAGACATCATGAAGATTGGATAAGGCAGGAGATAAAGCAAGACGATACGCAAGTGGCCCAATACGCTCGATAATTTGGAAAGGTCCAACGTATCGAGGACTGAGTTTCTTCGCTCGCAAGGCTCTACCCGTGCCTATAGTTGGAGAAACTTTCAGAAATACATGATCACTAATCTCAAACTCCAACGGTCTCCTTCGGTTGTCGGCGTAGCTCTTTTGTCTACTCTGTGCGACCTTCATCCTTTCTCGAATTAATTTGACCCTTTCCGTAGTCTCTCGGACCATGTCCGGCCCCAAAAACTTGTTCTCACCGATATCATACCAACATAGTGGGGTCCTGCACTTCCTCCCATAAAGTGCCTCGAACGGTGCCATACCGATGCTTGAATGGTAACTGTTGTTGTAAGCGAATTCAATCAATGGAAGATGGTCTTCCCACTTCTTACCGTTATCCAGTACACATGCCCGTAACATATCTTCTAGAGTCTGAATGGTCCTCTCTGTCTGACCATCCGTCTGAGGATGATAAGCCGTGCTAAGAAGTACTCTCGTTCCCATAGCTTCATTCAGCGCTCTCCAAAACCTAGATGTAAACTTAGGATCTCTGTCTGATACTATAGTAGTCGGAACTCCATGCAGTCTGACGATGTTCTTCATATATTCCTCGGCCAACCTTGACACTTTGAAATTCGAACGAACAGGGATAAAGTGAGCAGATTTTGTTAATCGGTCCACTACTACCCAAATAGAATCGTTGCCGGCCTGCGACCTCGGCAAACCCATAACAAAATCCATAGAGATATCTTCCCATTTCCAAACAGGAATATCCAACGGTTGTAACTGACCACCTGGCCTTCGGTGTTCCGCCTTAACCTTCTGACAGGTTAAGCACCGAGAAACAAATTCAGCAACTTCGGCCTTCATCCCAGGCCACCAATACAGCGTCTTCAAATCTCGGTACATCTTGGTAGATCCAGGATGTACAGAATACTTACTTCTGTGAGCTTCTTCCAAAACTTGACCTTTGACTTCCAGGTCATTCGGTATACAAATTCTGCCTTTAAAGCATAAGACACCATCACTATCCTCAATGAAATCCGGTGACCCTCTTAGAGATTGTAACTTTACATCCGCTTCTTGGGCCACACGGATTTGCTCCCGCAACATACTAGTCACCTGAATATGTCGCAACACCAGTCGGTCCTTCTTCCTTGCTACCTTGAGGTTCATGTCTTTGAAAGCTTCTAGCAGGGCCATTTCATGCACCATTAGCTTTGCCGTGTGAATCGTTTTTCGGCTCAGAGCATCAGCTACCACATTTGCCCTCCCAGGGTGATACTTCAACTCGAAGTCATAATCCTTTAAAAACTCGGTCCACCTTCTTTGTCTATTATTCAACTCCTTTTGATCAAACAAATACTTCAAGCTTTTGTGATCACTAAAGACTTCGAAACGAGAACCGTAGAGGTAATGTCTCCAAATCTTTAGTGCAAACACAATTGCTGCAAGTTCCAAATCGTGAGTCGGGTAATTCCGCTCATGCGTCTTCAATTGCCTAGATGCATAGGCTACCACATGCTGATTCTGCATAAGGACGCATCCTAAACCCTTCCCGGAGGCATCACTGTAAATCTGAAATCCCAATGACGGATCCGGGAGAATTAGAATCGGAGCAGAAGTCAACTTCTCCTTTAATCCAAGAAAACACTCTTCACAATCAGCATCCCAAGTAAACGGTTGGTTCTTGCGAGTCAATCGAGTAAGTGGAAGAACCAATTGTGAAAAGCCTTCGATAAACCTTCTGTAATATCCGGCCAAACCCAAGAAGCTTCTTATCTCAGTCACTGATGTCGGTCGCTCCCAATTCAACACCGCTTCCACTTTACTCGGATCTACTGCAACTCCTTCCTCAGAAATCACATGACCCAAAAACTTAACTTCTGACATCCAAAAGTCACACTTGGACGGCTTGGCATAGAGCTGCTTCTCTCGGAGTACTCCTAGGACAAAGCGGAGATGCTGGGCATGCTCCTCAATTGACTTGGAGTAAACCAAGATATCATCAATGAACACAACCACAAATTGATCTAAGTAGGAATGGAATACTCTGTTCATGTAATCCATGAACACGGCAGGAGCGTTAGTCAATCCGAAGGGCATCACCACAAACTCGTAGTGTCCGTACCTCGTACGAAAAGCGGTCTTCGGAATGTCTAAGGCTCTTACCCTGATCTGATGGTATCCTGACCTTAGATCAATTTTGGAGAAGACTTTAGCACCTCTGAGCTGGTCAAGCAAGTCATCTATCCTTGGCAATGGATACTTGTTCTTGATAGTTATCTTGTTAAGCTGACGATAGTCGATGCATAACCTCATGCTTCCATCTTTCTTCTTCACCAATAGCACCGGAGCACCCCACGGAGAAGCACTCGGCCTTATAAACTGTTTAGAGATTAATTCCTCCAGCTGTGACTTTAACTCCTTTAATTCAAGAGGCGACATTCGATAAGGAGCTATAGATACTGGCCCCGCACCCGGCGCCAAATCTATAGAGAATTCGATTTCTCGCTCAGGAGGCAAGGAGGAAACTTCCTCGGGAAAGACATCAAGAAAATCATTGACAATCGGAACCGTTGATAAATCTAAACCGGTTTCAGTTGAGGCAGATAAGATAATGACAAAAGCTTCCGCACCTTGATATATGGATTCGCTAGCAGACATGAAGGAAATAACAGCATCTTCAGAAGGAAACCCAATGGAACGGTCGTAGCAGTCAATGGTCACATGATTGTTGACCATCCAATTCATTCCTAAAATAACTTCCATTTTCCTCATAGGCAAGCATATGAAGTCAATGGTGAACTCACGCCTCCCGATAACCAAAACACAATTTCTACACATAGATTGGGTTCGTACACGACCCATGGCAGCAGTGAGGATAGAGATTGGTTCGGATATGGGTGAAACAACCAATCCTACCCGATTAGCACAAGCTTCGGAGATAAAACAATGTGTGGCACCAGAGTCATATAGTATATCAACAGACTGATTAAGAATAAAACCTGTACCCCTTATGAGATTATCTGATGGTTTGACGGTATCCCCATCCAATGTGTTGACCCGATGTTTCCTAGGGGCATCTGGGGTCTCAGAGTAAGCTTTCCTTGCTGGACAGTTGTTGGCATAGTGACCCACCTCCTTGCACACGTAGCACTGATTTGGCTTTGTCTCTGATTGACACTTCCCCGTATGATACCTGTGGCACGTCCCACACTTATGTCTCCCAACAGCATTGCTTGATTGGGCTTGCTTCCCCTTGTTACCATTTCCCTTATACCTAGGGTTTGCAGAAGATGATTCATTACTCCTTTTCTTTTCATTCCAAAAACCTCTTCTCTCAGCATACATTTTCTTGAGATCACTTTCCGCTGCGTGAGCTTGTTCGACAAGAGCAGGATATGAGGTCATGGCATATGAACTGAGACCTTGATTCACATCCCCCCTTAGACCTTGTTTGAACATCACTCTCTTCCATTTGTCATCCGGAGCATGAGTACCCAATTCATAGAACTGTGACAATCTTTCAAACTTAGCGGCATATTGACCTACAGTCATTTCCCCTTGCTTTAGGCTGACAAATTCCATCTGCTTAGCCAACCTTTCAGATTCCGGAAAATAGTGACCCAAAAACATTTCCTTGAAGTTCGTCCATTGAAGCGGTGTCCCTTGAAGTTGCATCATTCTACGTGCATTTGTCCACCATGTGTGGGCATCCTCGTCTAGAGCATTGGCAGCACACAGTACCTTCTCTTCCTCAGTACATTGTAGAGTTACAAAGATCCTCTCCATTGCATCAACCCAGAAGTGAGCTTTCATAACATCGGATTCTCCCTTGAAGATTGGAGGTTTCATCTTTAAGAACTTAAAGTATGCCCTATGCGGGTCTTCCTGAGGCATAGGAGCTTGCTCATTTTGTGGTTGAGGTTGAGCTTGTTGTTGTTGCAGAAGTATCATGTCATTCATCATCTTTTGCTGATTTTCAATGACGTTCCGCATCCATTCGTGCTGAGGATCTTCTGGGGCAGCATTCCTTCGATTTCCTCCAGCCATGATTCTGCAAAGTATGCACAAAGTGTTTTAGTTGATCAGGCTAAACTCTAATAGCATACTAGGAAAAATCAGACTTAGAAGACTCAAAGAACTCTTAATGGCTAAGTCCGACTAGGTCGAACCGCTCTGATACCAAATGTAACACCCCGGTTTTTCTAACATGTAGAAGCACCGAAATGTACAACTAGCGGAATAATCAGAGGACACAGTTCCTGCTTATAATTGGACCAACAAACTTTTTCCAAAATAAACATAAGATCGGAATAATAACACTTCACACAATAGAAGTCATTCGGCATACAACCGATCGGAGTACAACATCCGAGTCCAATACATAAAACAGAAACTGAAATAAGGTTTATACAACTTATACAACACAAGTTAGTACAACCCAGAGGTACAATAACAATAAAGGAAAACAGCTAGGTCTTCGACATCTCCAAGAGCATAGCACTACTCGTGCACAATAGCCTTCCTCTTTCCCTGCTTAGCTGAAAAACAACAACATATGATTGGGTGAGATAACATTATCTCAGTGAGTCCTACCGTGCCCCCTCACCGACACTCGGTTCAATTGCCAAACCGTTAACAATCATATTAATAACGAACATGTTACAGCGAATTGTTGATCGTGAACCTTGTCACAAATCTCAACAAGTCGAGTCCAATCAAACAAGTCTTTATGTTTTATGAGGGACAGCCGGTTGTGAATAACCACGAAGACCGGAGAATTATATTTGTTGATTAGTGTAAACCGACGGCGAAACTCCACTCATCCCGGCACACAATCATATAATTAATTTGTTTAGTATAATCCGACGGCGAAACCTCGCTCATCCCGAAAACCCGTGAGTTGACCACGCCAAAACACATACAGGGCCTAGATAAGGGGTCATGACTACCCTCTCTAGTATACTACTTGTCAGGTCGTCACCCAACGAACGATATATACAACAATACATATCAACGATCACCAAAGGATCAAACATAAGCTTATGATACATGTTCCATTTCATTTCATAATCCGTTTATGAAGAGTTCTATTAACTTCCAGAATTATAACCAATTCCAGGTCTTATATCCATATATAAGTTCAGCCCAATCATTACTCGGTGTGCTCACACGAAATCTAGGATTTTCGTTCTCGACCAAAATAGGTTTCAAGACTCTTTTTCAAAAATATAGTTTGAACAGTTTGAAATTAGGTTTTCAATAGGTTGGTAGCTTTAAAATAGTTTGAGGAAGGGATTAGGAAAGGTTCGGGATTGAACGGAGCGTTGAAACGAGAAAAGCGGAATTACGCATCAAAGGGTCACAGTGGCGCGCGGCGCGCAACCCACGCGTGACTGGCGCGCGACTAGACAGAAGCACAGCCCAGAATCACGCACGGCGCGCGACTCCCGCGTGAACGGCGCGCAAATGGACAGAACCCAAATTCAAGAGTGGCGCGCGGCGCGCGACCTGCGCGCGAATGGCGCGCGACTGGACAGAACTTCCAGTACTGATGCTCAACTCACACCCTTTCTCACTATCGTTCTCCGTTCGCTCTCGATTCGATTCCTAATCTTCATTCCCCTGAAACTCAGAAAATTCCACAATATTCCAGACATATATTCAATACAAAAATCATCACCAAAATCCTTTCAATTGTATCATGATTTTCATAAAACGAAAAGAGGTGTTTTCGCAAAAAGTCAGAATTTGTTTCCGAATCTTCGGGACTCGGTTTTAAACAGATTTTCGGAATACACCAACAGTTCAAAATATTCAAAATGTTCAACTCTTTTTATTCCCTATTCGTGAGTAAGACTCACCGTGACGACGATTGTTCCGTAAGCTCTCTAACCGAAGCGCGAATTAACCGAGCACGGACTATCGAGCAAGAACCGAAGGCACCAACAAAATCACCCACAACAGCTACTGAACTTCAGCAACTCACAACGACTGAAGCGCCAACCGAAGCGAGATTCCCAGCTGAACCATTTCCCAAATTCGAAATGCAAGATACGGTACTTCTTGAGATGCAAAACAGCAACATGCAAATAATGGCAGATTCAGAATTTCGATTGTCTTAAACGATGAAGGTGAATTCGAAATTGAAGGAGATTATCAGGGGTTACTTACATGCTTGCTGAAACAGGAATTCAAGAACATGCACAAGGTTGGGAATTCAGAATTTGCTCATCTTCACCATTTGGGATTTAACTGAAAGTTTGGGACTGAGAGATAGAGAGGAAATCAGAGCTCGAAAATAGCACCAATGGATTGCAAATCGAAATTGGAGTGGACAAGGAGCAAGAACACTTACATGCAAGCTGAAACTCTTCCCTTCTTCTTCCTCCAAGTCGCGCCCCACCCTCTCTTCTCCTCTGGTTCAGAATTTGAGTTTTAGAAGAATGGAAAAATGACTTAAGTTGCTGGAAGGATTTCAAAATAGGGGTATTTATATGAAGGGTGTGAAATTCCTAAATTGCCCTTCAGCTTAAGAATGCCTAATTAAATTATGACCAAGCACAATTAATTAGAGAATGGGGGTTATTTTGAGGATTTCCTGTTCATGTCTTTGAAAGCTTCTAGCAGGGCCATTTCATGCACCATTAGCTTTGCCGTGTGAATCGTTTTTCGGCTCAGAGCATCAGCTACCACATTTGCCCTCCCAGGGTGATACTTCAACTCGAAGTCATAATCCTTTAAAAACTCGGTCCACCTTCTTTGTCTATTATTCAACTCCTTTTGATCAAACAAATACTTCAAGCTTTTGTGATCACTAAAGACTTCGAAACGAGAACCGTAGAGGTAATGTCTCCAAATCTTTAGTGCAAACACAATTGCTGCAAGTTCCAAATCGTGAGTCGGGTAATTCCGCTCATGCGTCTTCAATTGCCTAGATGCATAGGCTACCACATGCTGATTCTGCATAAGGACGCATCCTAAACCCTTCCCGGAGGCATCACTGTAAATCTGAAATCCCAATGACGGATCCGGGAGAATTAGAATCGGAGCAGAAGTCAACTTCTCCTTTAATCCAAGAAAACACTCTTCACAATCAGCATCCCAAGTAAACGGTTGGTTCTTGCGAGTCAATCGAGTAAGTGGAAGAACCAATTGTGAAAAGCCTTCGATAAACCTTCTGTAATATCCGGCCAAACCCAAGAAGCTTCTTATCTCAGTCACTGATGTCGGTCGCTCCCAATTCAACACCGCTTCCACTTTACTCGGATCTACTGCAACTCCTTCCTCAGAAATCACATGACCCAAAAACTTAACTTCTGACATCCAAAAGTCACACTTGGACGGCTTGGCATAGAGCTGCTTCTCTCGGAGTACTCCTAGGACAAAGCGGAGATGCTGGGCATGCTCCTCAATTGACTTGGAGTAAACCAAGATATCATCAATGAACACAACCACAAATTGATCTAAGTAGGAATGGAATACTCTGTTCATGTAATCCATGAACACGGCAGGAGCGTTAGTCAATCCGAAGGGCATCACCACAAACTCGTAGTGTCCGTACCTCGTACGAAAAGCGGTCTTCGGAATGTCTAAGGCTCTTACCCTGATCTGATGGTATCCTGACCTTAGATCAATTTTGGAGAAGACTTTAGCACCTCTGAGCTGGTCAAGCAAGTCATCTATCCTTGGCAATGGATACTTGTTCTTGATAGTTATCTTGTTAAGCTGACGATAGTCGATGCATAACCTCATGCTTCCATCTTTCTTCTTCACCAATAGCACCGGAGCACCCCACGGAGAAGCACTCGGCCTTATAAACTGTTTAGAGATTAATTCCTCCAGCTGTGACTTTAACTCCTTTAATTCAAGAGGCGACATTCGATAAGGAGCTATAGATACTGGCCCCGCACCCGGCGCCTAATCTATAGAGAATTCGATTTCTCGCTCAGGAGGCAAGGAGGAAACTTCCTCGGGAAAGACATCAAGAAAATCATTGACAATCGGAACCGTTGATAAATCTAAACCGGTTTCAGTTGAGGCAGATAAGATAATGACAAAAGCTTCCGCACCTTGATATATGGATTCGCTAGCAGACATGAAGGAAATAACAGCATCTTCAGAAGGAAACCCAATGGAACGGTCGTAGCAGTCATTGGTCACATGATTGTTGACCATCCAATTCATTCCTAAAATAACTTCCATTTTCCTCATAGGCAAGCATATGAAGTCAATGGTGAACTCACGCCTCCCGATAACCAAAACACAATTTCTACACATAGATTGGGTTCGTACACGACCCATGGCAGCAGTGAGGATAGAGATCGGTTCGGATATGGGTGAAACAACCAATCCTACCCGATTAGCACAAGCTTCGGAGATAAAACAATGTGTGGCACCAGAGTCATATAGTATATCAACAGACTGATTAAGAATAAAACCTGTACCCCTTATGAGATTATCTGATGGTTTGACGGTATCCCCATCCAATGTGTTGACCCGATGTTTCCTAGGGGCATCTGGGGTCTCAGAGTAAGCTTTCCTTGCTGGACAGTTGTTGGCATAGTGACCCACCTCCTTGCACACGTAGCACTGATTTGGCTTTGTCTCTGATTGACACTTCCCCGTATGATACCTGTGGCACGTCCCACACTTATGTCTCCCAACAGCATTGCTTGATTGGGCTTGCTTCCCCTTGTTACCATTTCCCTTATACCTAGGGTTTGCAGAAGATGATTCATTACTCCTTTTCTTTTCATTCCAAAAACCTCTTCTCTCAGCATACATTTTCTTGAGATCACTTTCCGCTGCGTGAGCTTGTTCGACAAGAGCAGGATATGAGGTCATGGCATATGAACTGAGACCTTGATTCACATCCCCCCTTAGACCTTGTTTGAACATCACTCTCTTCCATTTGTCATCCGGAGCATGAGTACCCAATTCATAGAACTGTGACAATCTTTCAAACTTAGCGGCATATTGACCTACAGTCATTTCCCCTTGCTTTAGGCTGACAAATTCCATCTGCTTAGCCAACCTTTCAGATTCCGGAAAATAGTGACCCAAAAACATTTCCTTGAAGTTCGTCCATTGAAGCGGTGTCCCTTGAAGTTGCATCATTCTACGTGCATTTGTCCACCATGTGTGGGCATCCTCGTCTAGAGCATTGGCAGCACACAGTACCTTCTCTTCCTCAGTACATTGTAGAGTTACAAAGATCCTCTCCATTGCATCAACCCAGAAGTGAGCTTTCATAACATCGGATTCTCCCTTGAAGATTGGAGGTTTCATCTTTAAGAACTTAAAGTATGCCCTATGCGGGTCTTCCTGAGGCATAGGAGCTTGCTCATTTTGTGGTTGAGGTTGAGCTTGTTGTTGTTGCAGAAGTATCATGTCGTTCATCATCTTTTGCTGATTTTCAATGACGTTCCGCATCCATTCGTGCTGAGGATCTTCTGGGGCAGCATTCCTTCGATTTCCTCCAGCCATGATTCTGCAAAGTATGCACAAAGTGTTTTAGTTGATCAGGCTAAACTCTAATAGCATACTAGGAAAAATCAGACTTAGAAGACTCAAAGAACTCTTAATGGCTAAGTCCGACTAGGTCGAACCGCTCTGATACCAAATGTAACACCCCGGTTTTTCTAACATGTAGAAGCACCGAAATGTACAACTAGCGGAATAATCAGAGGACACAGTTCCTGCTTATAATTGGACCAACAAACTTTTTCCGAAATAAACATAAGATCGGAATAATAACACTTCACACAATAGAAGTCATTCGGCATACAACCGATCGGAGTACAACATCCGAGTCCAATACATAAAACAGAAACTGAAATAAGGTTTATACAACTTATACAACACAAGTTAGTACAACCCAGAGGTACAATAACAATAAAGGAAAACAGCTAGGTCTTCGACATCTCCAAGAGCATAGCACTACTCGTGCACAATAGCCTTCCTCTTTCCCTGCTTAGCTGAAAAACAACAACATATGATTGGGTGAGATAACATTATCTCAGTGAGTCCTACCGTGCCCCCTCACCGACACTCGGTTCAATTGCCAAACCGTTAACAATCATATTAATAACGAACATGTTACAGCGAATTGTTGATCGTGAACCTTGTCACAAATCTCAACAAGTCGAGTCCAATCAAACAAGTCTTTATGTTTTATGAGGGACAGCCGGTTGTGAATAACCACGAAGACCGGAGAATTATATTTGTTGATTAGTGTAAACCGACGGCGAAACTCCACTCATCCCGGCACACAATCATATAATTAATTTGTTTAGTATAATCCGACGGCGAAACCTCGCTCATCCCGAAAACCCGTGAGTTGACCACGCCAAAACACATACAGGGCCTAGATAAGGGGTCATGACTACCCTCTCTAGTATACTACTTGTCAGGTCGTCACCCAACGAACGATATATACAACAATACATATCAACGATCACCAAATGATCAAACATAAGCTTATGATACATGTTCCATTTCATTTCATAATCCGTTTATGAAGAGTTCTATTAACTTCCAGAATTATAACCAATTCCAGGTCTTATATCCATATATAAGTTCAGCCCAATCATTACTCGGTGTGCTCACACGAAATCTAGGATTTTCGTTCTCGACCAAAATAGGTTTCAAGACTCTTTTTCAAAAATATAGTTTGAACAGTTTGAAATTAGGTTTTCAATAGGTTGGTAGCTTTAAAATAGTTTGAGGAAGGGATTAGGAAAGGTTCGGGATTGAACGGAGCGTTGAAACGAAAAAAGCGGAATTACGCATCAAAGGGTCACAGTGGCGCGCGGCGCGCAACCCACGCGTGACTGGCGCGCGACTAGACAGAAGCACAGCCCAGAATCACGCACGGCGCGCGACTCCCGCGTGAACGGCGCGCAAATGGACAGAACCCAAATTCAAGAGTGGCGCGCGGCGCGCGACCTGCGCGCGAATGGCGCGCGACTGGACAGAACTTCCAGTACTGATGCTCAACTCACACCCTTTCTCACTATCGTTCTCCGTTCGCTCTCGATTCGATTCCTAATCTTCATTCCCCTGAAACTCAGAAAATTCCACAATATTCCAGACATATATTCAATACAAAAATCATCACCAAAATCCTTTCAATTGTATCATGATTTTCATAAAACGAAAAGAGGTGTTTTCGCAAAAAGTCAGAATTTGTTTCCGAATCTTCGGGACTCGGTTTTAAACAGATTTTCGGAATACACCAACAGTTCAAAATATTCAGAATGTTCAACTCTTTTTATTCCCTATTCGTGATTAAGACTCACCGTGACGACGATTGTTCCGTAAGCTCTCTAACCGAAGCGCGAATTAACCGAGCACGGACTATCGAGCAAGAACCGAAGGCACCAACAAAATCACCCACAACAGCTACTGAACTTCAGCAACTCACAACGACTGAAGCGCCAACCGAAGCGAGATTCCCAGCTGAACCATTTCCCAAATTCGAAATGCAAGATACGGTACTTCTTGAGATGCAAAACAGCAACATGCAAATAATGGCAGATTCAGAATTTCGATTGTCTTAAACGATGAAGGTGAATTCGAAATTGAAGGAGAATATCAGGGGTTACTTACATGCTTGCTGAAACAGGAATTCAAGAACATGCACAAGGTTGGGAATTCAGAATTTGCTCATCTTCACCATTTGGGCTTTAACTGAAAGTTTGGGACTGAGAGATAGAGAGGAAATCAGAGCTCGAAAATAGCACCAATGGATTGCAAATCGAAATTGGAGTGGACAAGGAGCAAGAACACTTACATGCAAGCTGAAACTCTTCCCTTCTTCTTCCTCCAAGTCGCGCCCCACCCTCTCTTCTCCTCTGGTTCAGAATTTGAGTTTTAGAAGAATGGAAAAATGACTTAAGTTGCTGGAAGGATTTCAGAATAGGGGTATTTATATGAAGGGTGTGAAATTCCTAAATTGCCCTTCAGCTTAAGAATGCCTAATTAAATTATGACCAAGCACAATTAATTAGAGAATGGGGGTTATTTTGAGGATTTCCTCGACTATAAATACCCGGGACACGAATAATTATTCCCACAAATAATCACTCGGTCCTAGATACTATAATACGAGTCTTTTTAAAAATTAGGGGTGTTACACTTCTCATTTACTTATTTATTTTATTTTTAACTCAGATTATTATTTACACCCACCTTGTTTCGTTATACACTCCCCCTGAAGCCCACTACTTACAGGACCAGGTCCAAAAACAAAACGGGTTGGGCTGTTATTCGCACCCCCTTTATTTTTATAACACAGCATACCTGCAGCTAAATACACCCCATTTTACTACTGCATCCTCTCTTTGTGTTTTTATTGTTTTCTTTCACAAAAAACTATAAAAAAATAAATAGATGAATATTTCATTTTAAAAAAAATAAATAGGGGACTAAGTCGACTGTACAGTCGGGTTAGTCTGCTTTTTAGGTCACTAATGAACCGTTACGGATCATGACCTAAAATCCCTATTTAAAACAAACAAATTTCTAAATTAAAAATAAACACAAACACATTTCTTTCCACAGATCAAATTTTCAAAATAGGGGATTAAATCGTCCGTACGGCCGGGTTAGTCAGCGTTTTAGGATGAATGAGCCGTACGGCTCAGGAAGCCTAAAACCCCTATTCCAATAAAATCAAACAAATACACTTCAAACCATTTTCCAAACTCCAAAAACTCTATTTTTACAAAGTAGGGGACTAAGCCGACTGTACAGTCGGATTAGTCATCATTTTAGGACAAATGAACTGATCACTCAGGAGTCCTAAAATCCCTAAATAAAATATACCAACAAACAAACTTTTTCTACCCAAGAACTACGTGTGATTTGATTCTCTACCAAGAGATACGTAGGAGCAGATGGGGGCCTACATCTGTCAATTGCGCTAATAAAAAACCTTTTTTAGTCTTTTCCAAAATAATCATTTTCCTAAACAAAATATCATTTTTCTTCTCTCTTTTTAGTTCACAATAAAAGGGTAAAAATAAACATTTTCAAAATTAATATTCTTTCCTACAACTGGTTAGCAGGTAACCTTCATTAGGAAGGATGTCGTGGGGTGCTAATACCTTCCCCACGCATAACCGACTCCCGAACCCTAATCTGGTCTCAAGGACCCTTATCCATTTCAAAAGGGATTTTCCAATGTTTGCCCTTAAACTAAACTTTGGTGGCGGCTTCATTTTTTGAACCTTCGAGGAATCCTCACCCGGATTTTTCGGTCGCTACAGGGGTGCTGTGGAATTTAGTTTTCGCCCTTCCCTATGCATAACCGACTCTCGAATCCAATCTAGTTTACGCACACCAATAACTTCTAGTTAGGTTTTTCTCAATTTTTCCTATTAAATAAATTGGGCGGCGACTCCTAAAATTATCAATTTTTGAGCCATCTACGTCGGGATCACGGTCACGACACACACCTCTCAAGAACTCTTTCTAAACTTGCCAGATAGTTATCAAAACTTGATCCATGAACAGAGAAATCATCCATAAAAACTTCCATAATATTTTCAACAAAATCACAAAAAATGGACATCATACAACGTTGAAAAGTAGCAGGAGCATTAAACAGACCAAAAGGAATCCTTCTATAAGCATATATGGCATAAGGACAAGTTAAAATGGTTTCTCTTGGTCGCTAGGATGAATGGGAGTTTGTAAAAATCCAGAATAACCATCCAAGTAGCAAAAATGTGAATGCCCAGCTAACCTTTCTAACATTTGATCAATGAAGGGGAGGGGAAAGTGATATTTACGGGTCGCTTTGTTTAGCTTCCTATAATCGATACACATCCTCCATCCCGTGACTGTCCTAGTTGCAATGAATTCATTTTTCTCATTTTTGATAACTGTTAGGCCTCCCTTCTTAGGAACTACTTGAACATGACTAACCCATTTGCTATTAGAAATTGGGTATATTACCCCAGCATCAAGGAGTTTGAGAACTTCTTTTCTCACAACCTCTTTCATATTAGGATTTAATCTCCTTTGATACTAAATGGAGGGTTTATGGTCCTCTTCAAGTAATATCCTGTGCATACAAATTGAGGGATTTATTCCTTTGATGTCCTCAATAGTATATCCTATGGCTTTAGGATATTTATTGAGGACATCAAGTAACTTCTTTGTTTCAACCTCATTACAGTAACAGGAAAAGTAGAGTTAGAGCCCAAAAACTCATACCTTAGAGATGATGGCAAAGGTTTCAATTCTACCTTTGGAGCCCCCTTTGGAATAGGTTGAGCATTCTCCTCAACCAAGGCTTCAATACCCAAGTCTTTTATGGGTGGATTTTCATCCAAAAATTTTGTATAGACTTGGGCTTCTTCAGCCATTTCTTCATTTGTGTTGCCTCTTAGGCATGCTTCTAAACCATCGTGTGAAGATGATGCTAAAGAGCAGTCTTGCACACAACAGTCAATGATATCAATTCTGCAGCAAGAATCCTTAACAGAAGGACTCTTCATAAGGTTTGCAAATTCAAATTCCACTTTTTTCTCACCCACATTGAAAGCAAGATTACCATGTTTAACATCAATCATAGCCCCGAAAGTAGCAAGGAAAAGTCTTCCCAAAAGAATTGGAACTTGGGAATCCTCCTCTATTTCCATCACAACAAAATCAGCCGGTATAAAAATTTTGTCCTACGTTAATAGGAACATCCTCTAAAATCCCAGTCGGATATCTAATGGAATGGTCTGCCAACTGTATGGTCATTTTTGTGGGTTTCAACTCTCCTATGCCCAGTCTCTTACAAAGGGATAATGGAATTAAGCTCACAATGGCTCCTAAGTCACACATGGCTCTGTTTATGGTCTCACTCCCTATCACACATGGTATAGAAAAACTTCCAAGATCTTTTAGCTTTGGTGGCAATTTATTCTGAATAATAGCACTACATTCTTCAGATAGAGCTACTGTCTCATTGTCATCTATCTTTCTTTTCTTAGATAGAATTTCTTTCAATTTTTTTGCATAAGATGGCATTTGAGACAGTGCATCTGTAAAAGGAATGTTCATGTAGAACTTTTTCAAAAGATCAACAAACTTTTTAAATTGCTCATCCAGTTTAGTTTTTGCAAACCTTTGTGGGAAGGGTATGGTGAGCTTGTATGGTGGTGGTGGGATATATGGTTCTTCTTTCTCTTTCTCTTCCTCTACCCCCTCACTTTGTGGACTCTATTTTTCACTCACATTTTTCTCATTACTACCCTTAGGTTCCTCTATTTGTTTTAAACTCCTTAATATGATAACATTCATTTGAGCTTTGGGATTTGGTTCAGGCTGCCCAGGAAATATTTCGGAGGGTCTAGAGGATGAAGCGACTTGTTGAGCCACTTGTGTAATTTGGGTTTCCAGCATTTTGTTGTGAGTAGAGATAGAATTCACTTTTGATGTTAACTTAATAAGAGTGTCATTCAAAAATGAGTTTTGGTTTTTGAACTCTTCATTTTGTTTGGTTTGAGTTAACACAAGATTCTCCAACAAGGTTTCCAAGTTGGATTTTTGAGGACTCTTTTGAAAATTTTGGAAACCGGGGGGGGGGGGGGGTGTGTTCTAGCTGCTGGTTGGAAAGAGGGATTGGATGGTGGATTTTTATTGGAAAAATTTGGATGACTCCTCTATCCGGGATTATAAGTGTTTGAAAAAGGATCCCCCTTTTGAGCATAATTAGCTTGCTCAGAACCATTAGCTGATACCCCCAGTTGGCATTCAGCAGCAATGTGGCTAACAACACCACATATTTCACAGGGTGGTATAGGAGAAGAAGTAGTAGAAGAAGGTGAGATGGCACTAACATTTAATTTTTCAAACTTTTGAAAGAGTGCGTCCACCTTAGAGGCAAGATGATAAATAGCAGAAATTTCGTACTTACCTGGTTCTTTCTTGGGGTGGAGATGATGCAAATATGGCTCACTCACTTGTCCATTGATAATGGTTTGGGGACATATCTTCAATGAGAGCATAAGCCTCTTCTATATTTTTGTTCATCAGATCTCCACCCGCAGCAGCATCCACGGTCATCTTAGTGGCATATAGCAATCCATTGTAGAAAGCATGGATAACTAACCATTTCTCTAGTCCATGATGGGGGCATAGCCTTAGCATTTCTTTGAAACGCTCCCAATCATCATAAAGAGATTCCCCGTCATTTTAAGTGAATCGTGTAATTTGATTCCTCATTTGTGCAGTTTTGCTCGGGGAAAAAATCTAGCAATGAATGATTGCCTCAATTGGTCCCATGTAGTGACAGATTCATTTGGCAATGAATGTATCCATGCTCTAGCTCTATCCCTTAGTGAAAAAGGGAAAAGCTTTAGTCTTATGGCCTCTGCGGTTACTCCATTTTGTTTCAGAGTACCACAGTATTCAAGAAAGATAGAAAGATGAAGATTCGGGTCATCTGTAGGAGAACCAGAAAATTGGTTCTGCTGGACCATAGAAAGAAGAGATGGTTTGAGCTCAAAACTGTTTGCATCAACATTGGGATGCACAATAACAACATGTGGCTCTGCCGTGGAAGGCGTAGCATACTCTTTTAGAGTACGATTTGCATTGGCAGCCATCTCTTGATTATTACGCAATTCCCTCCTTCTTCTATGTAAGAATCTTTCAATCTCAGGAATTGGTTCAACAATTTCTCCAAGACTTCGGACTCTTCGCATTCAAAGAAGAAGAGAAACAAAAATTGACAATAAAAAATAAAAGGCGTCTAGGATTGTGGTAAATTGTAAATTGCGGAATTGTAAATTGCGGAACTGTAAATGACTAAATGTAAATGACTTGGAAATGTAAATGAAAGCGGTAAAGTGCAGAACATAAAATGCGGAATTGTAAGAACAGAATTGTAAATTGCAAGAAGAATAAAAAGCGCAATGTAAAAGCGTAAGAACTTAAGAGAAAAATATAACCTGCATAAAGAACTTAGAATTCACTTTGAGGAGTGTTTCCAATTGTCTCAGATGCCTAGACACACAGAATTTTGTGTCTTATATAGACAAAATAAGGGAACACATCAGCGAAGACAATTTACAAGCCATTAAGGAACAAATTGTAACGGTTTTGGAATCTGATGCAGAAGCACGGACCGTGCCAAATTTCAGCACGGACTGTGCCAAAATCTGATAGTCGTTTGGAATTCCTGCGCAGGTGGCAAACGGGATCAGTATAGACCGTGCCAACTTTCAGCACGGACTGTGCCACTTTCTGGTGGCCACTAATTCTCTTTGTTTCTCTAAAAAATTGGGACTTTGTCTTTGTGCTTTTTAAGCTTAAATCCTCCATTTTCCTCAAAGCTAGACCTGAAATAAAAATTAAACACTTGTAGTAAAATAGCTCAAGCTAGAACTAATTTCCTACACAAACTTCATGAAAATAAACACTAAAAAGACACTTAATTTGAGACTTATCACAACCACTAATAGTATCAGATGTAGGACAAATCTGAACAATATTGGCTTGAACTTCTGCCTGAGTACCATAGGTAAGTAGCATTAGCCAACTTCTGCCTGAGGAGACGCAGACGACACTTGCTTACCCGTATCAAAGCAAATGAATCTTGGAAAAATTTGACAGAGTCTAACTCTTCATTAGGTCGTTTCGAAGCTTCTCTAATTATATTGGATAAAGTTTCCTCTTGTTGTTTATTCAAATCTGAATGTTGCTGCACATTCATAGGTAAAACATCCTGGGTATTAATCGGCTCAGCGAATCCCAATAAAGGATTAGAATTCAAACCATCCCAAGAAACAATGTTGACGCCTTTAAAAGCTTCCTTATTTACTTGAATTAGCTTGAGCACTCTGCTTAGCATATGCATTACTAGTTTCCTTCCTTCAATTTTGAAATATATTTAGCAACCATTTTTGAGTGAGCAACATTGTTTGGGATCTTTTCTTCCTTATTGTTCTCAACTCCTGAGTCTATTATTTTGTTACAATTTCTAGTAGTATGACTAATATTCATGCAATTCATACAATAATAAGACAAATTTTCATATTCAATGCTCACAAAGAAAATCTAACCTGACCTTTCAACTAGAATTTGATTTCTAAGTTTGGATGCAAAGTGACCAAAAGATCTGTTAAAGGAATTTTTACTTGTTGTATGAACTAAACAAATTCGAGTGCCCACACTACTAGCAATTGCAAAAATAATTTTGGGACGTCATTATTCTTGAGCAAGACCTGAAGTCTAATCCAGCATTGGGCATTTGTATGTTTTATAGTTAATGGATTAAAATCAGGTTGCCAGGCAAACATCCGAAGCAAACCTGACATGCAGTGCCAGGAAGACTATGACTGTATTCTACGTAAATAATCCATAGAGGAAAAAGAAATTTCATAATATCCCGTCCGTAAAAAGATGATACCCCACTTACCTAATGGTTGCTAAAGATCCCGGAGTTTGGATTTTAACGCATCAATTTTAATTGGATTTTCGCCTTTTGTGAGTAAGAGCCTACCATGGAGGTGTGTCCTACACCCCTTCAATCCTGCTGCATATTCTTCCTCCGGAATGGAAATTTCTAGTTCGTCTCCTCTAATGCACGGGCGATGGAGTTGACTCATCTGAACATCACATATTTTATCCTTTGATTTCGTTAGTGCTTGAGCAAAAAATTGAAGACTTGTGGAAGACTCTTTTACTGGAGAAGCAAACATAACAGGTTCTTGAAATTCAACAACAAGACCATAAAGAAAAGTGTCATCCATGTTTTTAATAGCATGAGAGAAATTGGTTGATTCTTGAAAAAAAAAGGCTGGTTCTTGATTGGTTCTTGAAAACAAGACCGGTTCTTGATTGGTTCTTGATTCTGCGCGTCATACATTGTTTTGCACTGTAGGGGACCATCGGGTCCCACATGTACCAACGACGCTGTATTCATGTCGCAGTCTACACGAATCGCACCTGAGTGAACATCTCCGCGATGAACACGCGCAGAGATTTCTGTTGTGCCTTGAGCCAAGGTGTTGGTCACACGAGAGACAACACCGACGTTATGAAAAACGTTTGATATGACCTGCAGGAAGTCAGGTGGTAGGTTTGTTGATATGACCTGCAGGAAGTCAGGTGGTAGAGTCAACTATACTCTTGCACAGATCCATCACTGACTTGACTCTATCCCCCTTAACCGACTGATTACACTTAGCATTCACATTTTTGTTTATGTGATACCGGAAAAGCAAATTCTGACTCTCAGGAAACACTACAGCTATGGTATTCATCAATCCAATTTCTCTGTCGGTGACGATCATTTCAGGAAGTGGGATATCTACCACCATCATATCTCTCAATGTCTGCAATACCCATCTATAATCGTCATACCGCTGCAGACAAGTAAGCAAATGCTACTGAGAATGTCAACTCAGTGGAAGTGACACCAACAATCTCCAAGAGAGACAATCTATGTTTGTTGGTTTTGTAGGTGCTGTCCATAATCAAAATCTTAGAAAACATCCTCAATAACTTGATAGACTCAGGGTGTGCCCACATGATCTCACAAACAACATCGGTGTTATCAACTCTTCTACACCAACACAAATAATGTTCATAATGTACCATTCTCATAAGCTCCTGCATCTCTGTTCTCAGGGGCGGATATACATACAGCCCAGGGTGTGCAGCTGCACACCCTCCACTTTTAAAAATCTCACTGATACCGCTATTATAGTTTTTTTGACCCTATATTTTTTTATTTTGCACATCCTCCCCAGCCTAGTCTCTGCTATTTGCACCACTCATTAAGCCCAAAACTCATTTAGCCCAATCCAAAACTCTCCCTCACAAATACAACACACATCATCGCTTCCACCAGCAACAAGAAGACACACATCACCGCTTCCACCGTAGTGCCAACACAACAACACGCAACGCCGCACCGGAAGTCCAGAACCACCACACACGACGGCCTCCCTGCTCTGTACGACTATACCGCCTTCTGTCATCAATCGTCACTTCTCTTCAAGGTTAGATTTCATTTTGCATTTTATTTTCGGAGTTTTGGGGTTGTAGGATTCCGTTTTGCATTTTTCCACTGTGTGAAAAACGATTCTGGTATAAAACAATAGGGATTTCGATTTGGGATTATTGTATTGAATCTCCATTGATAAAATGAGAAGAGGAGAAGCGAAGAGAATGAGAAGAGGAAAAATGAGAAAGAACAATAGGAAACACAAGCAATCTGTTTGTTACTGAATAGTTTATTGAATAGGATTATCTTTGTTATTGAATAATTTATTGATTTGGGATTCTATAATATTGAATTGAATATTTGGGATTCTGTAATATTGAAGAAAGTTATATTATGTTTGTTATTGAATAGGATTCTATTGAATTGAATATTCTCTTTGATATTGAATAGGATTATGTTTGTTATTGAATAGTGTATTGCAAGTCTATTGAATTGTTTTTTTTAGATTTTAAGAGACAATGGAAATCTACTTCAAAAGAAGATTATCACCACACGATCAACAATCAGGCGAAACAAGTTCCCAACATCAACACATTTAAATTAATTTAGAAGATTTGCCACCAGATTCAGAAAAAGGGATTAAAATATCCGCATATCATCCTATTGATCGAGAGAAGATACGAAGAATATATTTACAAAAGGGAGCATGTCAACCTACTCAACACAAATTTCCTCAAAAGAAAACTGGAAGATTGTTAATGTTGTTGCGTTGGAAACCACAAATGCCATTACTGATCTTGGAGATGAATTATTTGCTATTCTTGTTGACGAGTCGCGTGATATATCCAAAAAAACACATTCAAGTTGCCACTATTTCTAACTTTGTGTCTTCTTTGATAAATGTTGTTGGAGGCTCTTGCAAAAGACTTGACATGCTTCGTGAGAGACAATTTATGAATGTCATAGAGGGGTTGGGAAAAGGAGAAATTCCTAGTGGGCAAGAAGTGTTCATGAATGTTGACATTGAATTGATCATTCAACGATTTCAAAACATGAAGTCGTGTAGGGGACAATTATATAAATATGTATGTGATTTTTTGACTAGCTTTATGATTTGAACAATTATGTCTTTACTTTTATTTATTATAATATAAAATTTTATTTGGTTAAATAGTTTGACCACTCTAGACCCGCTATACCCCACTATCTATTCTAGAACCTCTCTGACTCGACCGGAACGTCTTGCGCTATTTATACAGCTGCATGATAGTATTCAAGTTTCCCGCAAGTCTCTTCTTAATTGCATCCAGACTATTCTGCGCTTTAACATTTAACATCGTATGCTCTTCCACCACAGGGCGCTTCTCCTTAGTGAACCGCACAAATATTGCAAGACTGATACACGTTTTATGCGGCTCATGATTGTGTATTCCACACCTAACTCTGACTTTCAAATCCCCAGCAGGAGAACTTTGTTCTAATAATGATAACGACCACTCCGTTTGCTTTTCCGATGTCTCTAGCCCAACGTACGAGATCCTCACGAGTAGCAAAAATCTACAAAATAAACAAATTTTCGTTATCATAATTAATAACTTCTAAATTATCGAAAACAATTTAATGGAAAATATACACGTCTCTAGTTGAAATGCGTCCGATAAATCCATAGTAAAGAGAATGTTACGGTCAGTCGTAGCCATACATGTTTCAGTTATAAAAATAAATAAATTAACTATAATAAAATAAATAATTAAATAAAAACATAAAAATTAAAAAAAACCATTCCAGAGTTATCTATAAGACATAAATCCGGAATATAAAATAGTTCAATCTCCGGATTTATGTGATAAAGATAAATCCGAAAACAAAAAACCAAAAACTTCCCGAATTATCCTCTTAACATAAATTTGGAACACGCTTTTATAGTTCCGGATTTATGGTGGTTAGATGATTCCGGAAAAAATGAACAAAATAATTTCCGGAAGTACCTTTCGATGATAAATCCGGAAAAAAGTAAAAAATTTGATGCGGATGGTAAATTATGGTGAAAATAAGGAGGGTAATTTGGGGATAAAGCCTATAAATTAAACTTATAAATTTGTTCAAATTCTAATTTTACCAATATGCTAAACTTATAAACATTTCTGCGTCGCCTTCGATTCTCAGACTCTCACTCAGACCTGCTCTCTTCCTCTCTCTTCATTCATCAACACCAAAAGAAAAGACAAAAATGGCGATTAATTCACACGTTCGGTGTTGCGTGGCACCTCTACATCGCTTTTCATCTTCTCGCTCACTTCCTCTCGCACCAACTTGTAATCCCTTCCCCCTCCGCGAAGCTCCGAGCCTGAGCCTCGTCTTGGTTCGGTCCCAGGCCTCCAGTTCGGAAGGGTTATGTTCGCCCAACACACCTATCAACTCGGAACGCTCTCACAACTCCATTGGTTTCTCCACTTCATCTTCCTACGTCATCGATTTTCTCACTCTCTGCCATAGACTCAAGGTACAAATTCACTTTTTCAAAAATCAACTGTATTTGATTTTGAAATTCCCAAATGGACTTTTTAGTTTCTATTTGCCCTCTTTTTTGTATTGAAACTAGGTTAACAGGCATAAATAAATCTATGATTCTGGTTGTTTATGAATTCGTGAGATGAAAATATGATAAATGTATTGCATTTTTTGTATTGCTGGTTTCTGCAAAAGCCAATTTGCCTAGATCGTTGTTTGTTACCAATGTAATTTGAATAAACCTCAATTTAGTCCTTAAAGTATCTAAATTTTATTTCCATCTTTCAATTTAGTTCTGGAACATTTTATGGACTAATGGACTGTTAAATATGTTTTCATAGTTTAGTTTTAAATTTGGAAATACGGGTATACTTTAGGGATTACATTGGGCTTTACTCATTGTCATTTAGAACAATATGCATCTGTAAAGAATGTGCGAGCTTTTCCTATAAAAGCTTGATGTTTTATTTATTTGTTTGTACTATAGATTTGTATTTGGCTATTTATTAGGTTATTTTTAAATAGGTTAGTTATTCATATTGAAAGAAAATGATGCTTCTACAACTTTGATTGAATAATAATTTAGTCTTTTGGTTTGGGAATACCTATGTGCCTTGTAGACCACGAAGAGGAAAGGATGGGTTAATCATGGGATTAAAGGTGGTGAATCTATAGCTGACCACATGTACCGCATGTCTTTAATGGCGTTGATTGCTGGCGATGTTCCTGGATTATGTAGAGAAAGGTTTGACACCAAATTTCTCTTGCTATTTGTTTTTGTATGATGCTTATTTCTGTTTGAATCTCAGTCCTTTGGATTCCATGATTGTGTGAAACTTTGAAAGTAGAATAGAGTACACATTGAACCTAGATATTGGGATCACAATTGCTTGGATCATATGATATGACTCGTCGTTTGGCAAAAGTGAAAGGTTTTATTTGGGGTGAATTATGTTATGAATTATGATAACGTGGCTTTTTATTTTTTCACTATTTACCTTTCTGTTCCATGCAATATCTGACAATTCAGTTTGGTCTACGGTATTGTCCTTTTCTACTTTTATACTCCAAATGGCCATTAAGTTTAAATAGTAAATTATTATTTTTTAATTATCCAACATGGGGAACAGTGTACAAGCTATTTCTCAAATTTAATTTAGTGTATGGTTTCTGAAACATTTTGATGTTAAGAGCTTGCTTTCAGCCTTAAATTGCTAAACCAACAATGAATAATCTTTGTTTGATTGTGGAAAGGTGGTGACTTTGGTTCATGTGTTTCTTAGAGTGAACATCTTAAAATTTGAAACAGCACTTATAGCTAGAGATATTGTGTTCAAAAAAGGGTTAAATCATTCAATTCCTGGTCCATTGTGTTGCATAATTTCACTTTTCCCTGACGTTTGTTTTGAAAAGAAAAGAATATGGCATTAAAATTTCAATGCATAAATTAGAAGGGAAAAACAGTAAAACTTATGTGTGACTTTAATATAGTCTTATTCATGCTAGCCACTTTAATTATTATTGTGAAGCTGCCAGATGATTGCTGTTGTCACAGATTAGTGAGATATTGATTGGAACTAGTATTCCCATAGAAAAAAACAATGGAACTTCAGAGACATAGCTCCGTTTCCGATAGAATTTGCAGTAAAATTTCAATGCATAAATTAGAAAGAAAACTTATCAGGGAGGCAGTGCGTGCTCTTCCCTGTGCTTATCATGATTGCTGAACCTTTTCCTCTCCAATAGCCTTCTTTGGATGTCTAGTTTGGTTGATTCATGAATAACAGATTCATGCATCCTAATTCCTATACTGCCCTTATTCCTCCTCTCTCTTTTATGGTAGACTTCAATAGGAGGCCTATGGACTTGAAGCCCATCAATATCCCTTCCAACAAGTTTGGCCTTTTCCTCAAGTGCTGTCATGGTGAGGAATGTCAGCCCACTTAATAAGAACTTATGTTTGCTGAATATATTTGCTCATTCAGGAAACAAAACAACAGATTGCTAAAACTTCTTCCGGTAGAACCTCTAGTTCCCACTCCTCAGCAGTTTGAGCTTTCTCTTACCAATGGTAAGTGGTAACAGTTTTTATTTCAAAAGTTGTGTGAATGGCTTGGCAATTACCCCATACTTCACAAACGGGTGGGCTGTAGTATCCTCTCAAGCACAAATCCCTCTTAATCCTCTTGTATGCTTGGGAATAGGCCACTGTATAACACATGCAACCTTGCTCTGATCAGCCCGAATTCCTCCAGTTAAGATAAGATGACACAAATACTCTAATCCCTCCACCCGAAAATTGCATCAGTACTGCCCCAATACCATATACGGATCCCTTAGTGTCTGAAACAGTGTCGTCAAATGATTAAGGTCATTACCACCTGATTAGTAAAGACCCTAAAGGGGGAATTCATAAGCAAAAACGACATATTCCTCATCATAGACTCCATTTTTGTTTGGCGTCGTTCTCATCATATCATCCATCTGTTGGCGGATGGTTTCCTGGATAGAAGCCCCCGTTTCATCTAACCGAAGCTCCACACTCCATTTGACTTTGCTTTCTTGTTGATACCATCGAGAGGCCCCTAGGATCCAAAGCTCTGATACCAACTCTGATACCAACAGTAGAAATTCAGAGACAGAGATCTAATTACAAAGGAAATTGCAGTAAAATGTCAAATGCAGAAATTAGAAAGAAAACATATCATCGAGGCAGTGCCTTCTTTGCCTAGTGACCTCAGTCACCATATGCCCAAAATATCAGATACCCTCTCTGCAGCCCTTTCCTTCCCTCATATTTGTGCCCCCTCAGGATTGCCGAACCTCTTCTTTTCCTGCTGCCACATGTACTGTTGTTAGAGTCATTCCTAACATATTCATGCATGTCACTTAGTCCACTAGATATACTTCTGTAAATGTGGTTTGTAATTTTTTCACTTAGTCTAGGTGGTTTAATAAGAGCACAAAGAATATGTACTCTGTTCATTAGCCAAAATAACATTTTTTTAGCTAAATGTTAATCAGTTATTAGTCTCATAATGTGAATCACTATACTTATATATATTCTCATTCATTCTGGTCCCAAACATCATTTTCCTCATAAATTCATTTTTGTTAAGAGTAATTTATTTTGTTTACTTGCCCTTATTCCTGTTATTTATATTTACTGGGTTTGTTTTAGGTGATCCCCTTGAGTTTCTCTTTAAACTCTTTTTTCCTGCTGCGCAGATGTATTAAAATAGCACTCGTACATGATATCGCCGAAGGTATCCTCTGACTGAATTGTTTCTGCAGTTACTTTATTGCAATCTTTAGTGACATTTTACGTTTGATGATTTGCTAGCTACCTAGCAGTATTGGGTCGTATTTTAAATTTCATTTTTTTTCTCAAATGACTGGCTGGCAACTCATCTTTGCTGGTAGCAATAATTGTTAGTTTTTATTGGGCAATGCAGCATAGATTGTAGAGTATGTGTCATTTTATGTTATGTCACCAATCACCATCCTTGTACAGTTGTACTGCCAGACAGAGCACATTCAAAGCCTAGTTACTTGTGTATAATTCAGTTCTCCACCTTAATAAAAATCAGTGGATTAATAACATGTTAAATGTTGCTAGGTAATCATCGTTACATTGCTTCTAAAATGAATGATTGAATCTAACCGAAATGCATAGATAAACATTTTAAAAAACCTTGTAGTACATTTTTTTTCAGTGAAAGATAGAGTTTATAACATGTCTTTGGAGAGGCAAGATTCCATAAAAGAATGTTGGGTTTTTTGACTTCCTTTCACAAATTGGAACTTAGTTGTTTATGATTGAGATTAGCGAGTACTAAACATAAGGTTGCTTCTCGAGTATATTTCTACGAGAAAGATGAAACGAAACTGGTCGAGGCATTAAGACCTTTTGATATATTGCTAATTCATTATATATTGAAATCTGAGTTCAGTATTGCATTCAATAGCTATTGTAGGAGATATAACACCATCTGATGGTGTGCCAAAGCCTGAAAAAAGCAGAATGGAGCAGGAAGCTTTGAACAAAATGTGTGAAGTTCTTGGTGGAGGGATGAGAGGTATTAGAGAAGTTATTTTTGTTAGAAAATTTTCAGAGCGTCTAGATTTGGCATCAAATTTACTTGAAATCATTTTTTTTTTGTAGCTGAAGAGATCAAAGAACTATGGACAGAGTATGAAAACAATTCTTCTATAGAGGCTAATCTTGTTAAAGATTTTGACAAGGTACACATACGTTACCTAATACAGAGGGACCTAATGTGTCCTGCTTGCTCCTTCATGAATCTTTCTCCATTGACTATCACAGACTCAATTGCACCATCTTGTACTAGTTATTATTGTTGAAAAAGAGAATGACATATGCTAAATACCGTGTCTTGACGACAAAACGGAGTCTCAATATATAGGCTTAAGAGCAATAAATACAAATAATTACAGGTAGAATTACAGGATTATTCTATTCCTAATCACACAATATGATTTTCCTTATTACTAAACTGTACCACAAATATCTAGTTCATATTTTGTTTTCGACACATCCTGTCAAGCTGGAGCATATATAATTGATTGAAGGCCCTCTTGGAGATTTAGTGAATACATTTTACCAATTGATCGTTGGAATTGACCAAGCTAGTGGTGATGTTTTGTTAGGAACCCAAGTTAAGAGTGAACAGAAAAATAGTATTATTGATTAAAAAACTAATTATTACGGAAGATAAATCCTTGTAATCCAAGAGCAAAGCTCCTCATCAGAGAAGGTGACTCCCAACAATCACCATTAGAAACTTGACTCTAAACATTGACATCTCCCCCTCCCATTTAGCTTCTTTCACAACTTTTCTTTTCCACTTAATCAAAAATTGAATGACAAAGTTTCTTCCAAAAACACTCCATGCATAGTAGCCATTGAAAACCAAATTTTTACCCCCAGTATCCCATTGTTGGATACTTGACAAGCCACTTTCACCCAACCAGGCCAGATTTTGACAGTGTCATTCCCATTGTAATTGAGTGGCAATGTGTGTTGAAAAGGGTTAACAACTAATAACAAGTCCCCCAAACACAGCTGGAGCAAAGAAAAGAGTAAAACTGATTTTAAGCATTCCATGTGATATGTCACAAGTCTTCTCTACGGCAAGTCAGGCAGCAATGCTGGTGTTGTTTCCTTTTCCCAGATTTTTCTATTCATATCAAGAGTCAGTTGCATCTTCAAAAGTCTACCAATATACTCAGGTGCACCACGGTTCGAATAAATTCCCTTATGTAATTACGGAGAAAATATTCATGCATTGAAGTTACAGGTCTTCACTACTTCGAATAAGATCCCTTATGTAATTACAAAGAAAATATTCATGCATTGAATATTTTCTTTGTAATTACACCAAATAGAGGAAGGCGAGGCGTTCTTTGTAATTGTGTCACGCTTACTGCTAACGATTTAGAATTAGTACTTTTGGTCACTTACAGCTGCCTGATCCTTTGTATAGACCCAATCTCCTTGTTAAGGGAGACATTCCTTCCACAAGTATCATCATTTTGTTTCCTCAGAGATGATTTCTCCAGCAAGAAAATGTGGTCATTGGTCGGGTGGCCTCCATAAACAGCCTCAATGTGACCACTTGGCTCTATTAATAATAAATCTCATATAAAGCCTTTTTGATGACCATCAGACAGGTTTGGACCAAACACCTATTTATTTATAAAATTTAGAAATGATAGAAAACGTTGCAACGCCTGAATATGAATACAACAGGAAATTAGACATTGCCTGGTGACACTAAACATTGCCTTCTAACACCAAAAATAATAAATGCGCACATATTACAACTCAGGTAGTTCCTAAGTATTCAATTTAGTCCAATCCGAATATTTTGTTTATCTTTTTAACAATTGATTAGGCGAAAATTCATGCATATTGTTAAGAGTCCCACATCGGATGTGATATGGCCTGAAAAAGAGTTTATAAGTAGGAGGCATCCCTCACTTTACAAGTCAGTTTTGTGGGGTTGAGTTAGGCTTTAACCACATTCTAAGATGGTATCAGAGCCAATCCAAGATCCGCTGGGCCATCCTCTATCGGGCCACTCGGGTCACGCTCCAGTTGTCTAGTCCTGGGCGTGAGGGGTGTGTGTTAAGAGTCCCACATCGGATGTGATATGGCCTGAAAAAGAGTTTATAAGTGGGAGGCATCCCTCACCTTACAAGCCGGTTTTGTGGGGTTGAGTTAGGCCTTAACCACATTCTAAGACATATGAAATGTAAATAATTTGCCCTTTGTTTTTATTGTCATTAATACATGCATCCCTTGACTGTAGTGTGGGGATATTATATTGTGATTCCTGTCTGATTGCACTGTCTTGCACTCTTGCTCTAATTTCCGATCAGGTTGAAATGATTCTACAAGCGCTGGAATATGAAATGGGTGAGTAATAACAAGATGCAGTTGCACGTAATCTTTGAATTCATACCACAGTAGCTCCTTCGTTTTGGAATTCTGGAATGTAAAAACGATTGACTCCACAATCATTTTTTCTAATCCAAACGCTACTCTTACTGAATACTCTTCATGATAAGCTTCCATAATACTATCTTAATTTATATTTTACCTTGTGACAGAGCATGGAAAAGTCTTGGATGAATTTTTCCTTTCAACTGCAGGTAGAATCGAAACTACTTTTTATAGATTTTATTTTGGTTAACAAAACTACTAGTTTTTTTTTGACAGCCACAAAACTACTAGTTAACTTCATCTACAAACTACTTTTATAGATGAAATATACATACATACTTATCTGGACCTTTTTCAACAACCTCATTTTTTCTTTGGTCTTCAGGGAAGTTTCAAACTGAAATAGGGAAAAGTTGGGCAGCTGAAATCATTTCAAGAAGAAAATCTTTATCAGCAAAGAGGCAGAGTTAGGCTGACAAGTGCTGTCGTGTAGGCTTATTATGGTTCTTCGGATTGGCTGAATGACTAACTGCCAACCGTTAACTTTATTTTGATCAAGAACCTGGTTCTAGAGTTTGACATAATTTGGGATCACATCTATACGCTGTCCCTGTCTAATAGAATTTTTACCCCCTTTTGGAATATTATATATTTCTAGTGGCAGTTTTAATCACGACTTTTCCTTTCAATTCCTTTTTTATCAACATCGAGTGTACGTTATTATCAAATATTTAGGCAAGTATTAAAGTTGTTACATTTTGTTTTCTATGAAAGAGTTGAAAGCTCTGATTATTTGATTTTATTGATATTTTTTAACTGAGATTTTATTGATAGTTAGAAACTCAATTTGAATAAGCATCCCTTTTCTCAGAAGTAATAATTTAACGTGAGGAGCTGATAGCAGGAAAAACCATCAGATTAGTTATTAAAGAAAATAACTTTTACCCCACTTCAAGAGGATTAGTGGAGTCAATTTGAATAAGCTGTTTAAATATAAGCTGTTTATGTATAAGCCAACTTGTTCAAGTTTTTACAATTATTGAATGTCCTTGATCCACTAGGTCAATTTGAATAAGCACTTGTTCATAATCAAATCAAATAGTCCGTAAATGAAACTTAAGTTAAATATTGGTTAGAAACTTATAAATAAATGAAACAAATGTGTTTTTAAGAGGTGAGAAGTTAAACTATTTATGGGGAAAAATGATTGTCAACGATATTTCAATTGTATTTTACACCGACTAGTCTTTATAATATAGATAGATACGGTTTGTTAGACTTAATAGGGCAATGAATATGTAGCACTCCCAACATGCAAGTTACTGAGATGTTTTGTTGGCAAGTTTTTTGTTAATATATTAGCTAGTTGGTGTCCTTATTATGTACTCTATTCATTGTAGTTATTAATCAACTATCCAACTTTTATTTGAAAAAGTGTCGGTCTATCTCAATGTGTTTTGTCTTGTCGTTTTTGACAAAATTATGGGATAATCGATGTGTTGTCACAAAATAACTCACATCCCTTGTGCCATAGCTCTAAACTCTGCATCGACACTTGATCGAGCTACTACATTTTACTTCTTACTCCTCCAAACAATAAGGTTTCTACATATAAGAGTGTGTAATAGACCGAGGTGAATCTTCTGGCACTCACTTATCTTGTATAATATGCATTGGTATAAGCCTCTATAGTTAAGATTCCACCTCTCTTGAACAAGAGTCCTCGCAGTCGCAAGAGTGGCTTTAGATATTTTAGGACACTGTCTACTACTTGAAATGTCTTGCTTTTGGATCATGTATGAATTGACAAACAATAGTAACAAAAGATTCCAACTCTAGTTTAGTGTGGGATAATTAGATCAACTCCACCGCTGCCCTACCTAAAACACCATCGTGCCACCATCTCTCCCCTCCACAACCACCGTGCCTCCACCATCACCACCCATCAGAGCTGCAAATTCTAAGGTATCGTCGTTTTTGAAAACTGTGTTTCCCGAACAGCTGTGGTTGAGTAGATGGTGAAGTCCAGGATAAGTTTGGTCCACGTCTGGAAATTATGTTTTTGGATGTATAAATTAAATAGTCGTTTGGAAACTAAATTTTCATAATCTCAATTGATTTATATAAAAGTGATCGTTAAAGTCATAGGTAAACAAAATTTATTTCTTGATGTAAATTATCAAAAAAAAAATATTGGTACCATAAATGATTATTTTTTAAATAAAATCAATGCAATTGGTACCATAAATTATTTTTTAAATAAATTTCCACCTATAAAATGTAATTAAAAACAATTGAAAAATTATTTCTTTTATTTCAAAATGCTCGACCAATTGTTCAAGTGCAATACACCAATTTATTTGTTGCCCTCTTTACATATTTGTATATTCTTATTATCCATAATGGCTCTATTTGGCAATGCCAATCTGCTAGCTTATAGTGGATGAGTCATTGGTAAATGTTTGGCAATGGTAGCTTATAGTGTTTTTTAGTAGCTTATAACGTTTTTTTAAAACGCTATTTGAAGTAGTGTTTGAGCTTATAACTTATAACATTTCATTTTTTCTGTCATTTTTACCCTTTCTATTTTAATTAATTTCCTTATTTATCCTCCATCCAATGAACATTCTCTCTCATATTTAAATATTAATTACAAATGTATATTTATGTCATTTTATATTTATAAGCTAGTTCAACCGCTAATTTTACCAAACACTTTAAACTCAATCCGCTATCCGCTATCCACTAGCTTATTCGCTATCCGTTAACTTATCTGCTATCCACTATTTTTTCTAAACAGAGCCATTGTGAAACTTTTATGGCAGCATAGTGTAAGTTAAGCTTAGGATTAGTTTAGAAGCATATAAGGTATTACAAATTTATAATATAAATAGAATTCTATTTTTCGAGGAAGTACTAATAAGTTCCAATTAAAAGCTTAATTTTTTGATTCGGATCATTGTTGGCTAGCTACGGAGTATCCCAACGCTTTTAACGAAAGACTAATATTCGCTCGTACTTAGGATCAAATTTTATACTGACCAATATCGAGTCAAAAAAATGCAAATTAAGTTATAACTTTATATCTCTCATACTAATTACTTACGTCTGCAAAATAGAGAAATTTAAAAGACTACTCAATGTTTTAATATAAGGGTGTGTGTGGTAATTTTCTTATATTAGATATCAATGGAAGTAAACCGAATGGCACAAACACAGACTTGGTAGACTTTATTTCATTAAGTCAACACTTTTTTTTTGGTTGTACTCGAGGTATTCACCACCGACCGTAGTGACTAGTCCCCTCGCTGGATTGTAGGTAGGGCTGTTCATCAGAACTAAAAAACTGAACTGAACTGCCAAGCTGAACCGAACTGAACCAAAATTAACTGAACTTTTACTGATAGTTTAGAACTGAACTGTTCAAACAGTTCGACCGAACTGAACCGAACTGTCTTAACAGCTCGACCGAACCGAACTGAACTGTCTTAATAGTTCAGTTTGGCAGTTCGAGTTCGAACCGAACTGTTTAAATTTTTAACTTTTTTTTCGAACAGTTGAGCCCGAACTGTAAAGCCCGAATTGCCCGAAATGTTATCCAAACTGCCCAAAAAATGGAACTGTCCAATGACCATCCTCCAAGCCTTACTTACCATTTGTTGAAAGTTTCTGCTTGATCTGTTCATAAGTAGGCTTCTCATAAGTCAGTTGTAAACTGGTCTTAATTCATTACCTTAATTGCTAGCTATTATATGTATCTTATTACACTATTACTTAAGTGCTGGACTTCAGACTTGTTACCTTTTCAATCTTATCTTCAGCATCAGCATAATATACATTTATATACAAGCAACATGTCTAATTTACCTCCAATAATAAAACTTGTTCCTTTCCTGGTTCCCACGTCTACGAGGCTTCCTATTCAAAAAATATACTGGGCATTAAGAACGTCAAGCATTTGTGTAGGCCCTGTTTATTACAGCTTTTTCAAGATTAAAAAATTATCATAAATTAAGAATTTATTTGCAATTGGTATAACTTTTTAAAATGGGATCCTAATATTGATCTGCCCCAGATGCATATCATAATGGATAATAGGTATTATTGTGTATATACCAGATACTAGATTTCTTGATGAGATGGGAGTTGGGGCAGTTTAGATTTTTTTAAAAAAAACAATTTTTTTTGGCAGTTTGGATAACATTTCAGGTAGTTCGGGCTTAACAGTTCGGGCTCAACAATTCAAAAAAAAATGTTCAAAATTTAAACAGTTCAGTTCGAACTTGAACTGCCAAACCGAACTGTTAAGACAGTTCGGTTCAGTTCGGTCGAACTGTTAAGACAGTTCGGTTCAGTTCGGTCGAACTGTTTGAACAGTTCGGTTCAGTTCGGTGCGGTTCTCCTTGAGAACTGAACCATGAACAGGCCTAATTGTAGGCACTTCGATGGGTGGGACAACTGGCCCGAGGTATTTAACGCTGCTCCATACCCATGACGGAGATCGAATCCCCGACCCTTCGTTAAGGGAGAATGAGCCCTAACCGCTCAACCCCACGTCCCGGGTTATTAACTCAACAGTTGATATTATTATTATTATAATTATTATTATTTTCAGTTTCATTGGTGGATACCTGGTATATACCAAAGATAAGTCTGGTAAAATTTAACTATGAAATGTGCAGGTCACATAAATCATTGATTGATATATAGTGGTTTTGTTTTAATAATAAATAAATAGTTGATATGTTTTTTTTAATAAAATTTCCTTATATGTTTTGTTTTAATAATATGCACCACTTTTCAAACCTCAAACAAATTTGGCAACTTTACTAAAAGGAAGGATTGAGTGTCTAATGTTTATCATCTCTTAAGTTTCAATTCAAGCACAACTGGCAAAAGCCTCTCAAACACCCTCAACCTCATCCAACTCTACTACTACACAACTACCAATTTATGAACCTTAACCAAAGAATATCCACCCACCCACACACACACAATTAATGGGAATTAATGGGAATGTATCCATCTACTCAACCAATCACACTCGATGGAATTTATGACATAGATAGATGATCACTTCATGATGACAGCTAGCTATAGTTACTGAAGAGCCTTTAAATAGAGCTTTCAACCACACAGTTGAACACACTAAGAGAAAAGAAAATCACAAAACAACACAACTAGCTCCAATGAAGATACTAATCGTTATCTTTATCATGCTAGTGAAATTGGGGATGAGTACCCTTACACCAATGGCTGCAACCACAAATACCATTTCTATCAGCTCGCATGCTCATGTGACATTTCTCTTGGTGGCACCAGCGGCCCAAAGCAAAGATTGCTTGCTACACACAGAATGTGCAGCTACAATTGAGGTTGTAAATTCCAATGGATATGGTTGTAAATTCCAGCAAATACCATATCCGTTGGCGCTTACAACCTTGGTTGTAGGTGCACATTTTTGTGTAGCAAGCAATCTTTGCTTTGAGCCGCTGGTGCCACCAAGAGAAATGTCACAAGTGCATGCAAGCTGATAGAAGCCCACAATGGTATTTGTGGTTGGTGGGTTGCAACCATTGTGGTAGGGGGTACTCATCCCAATTTAAGCAGCATGATGAAGATAACAAGTGTCTTCATTATTGGAGCAATTTTGTTGTGTTATTCTTTCTTTTGGTGTGTTTCAACTTGTGTGGGTTGTAACCTTTATTTATAGGCTCTTAGCTTTGGCTAAGTCTCATAAATTGGTAGTTGGGGAGTTGTGTAGCTTTGGCTAAGTCTCAACTACCAATTTACGAGACTTAGCCAAAGCTAAGAGCCTATAAATAAAGGTTACAACCCACACAAGTTGAAACACACCAAAAGAAAGAATAACAACAAAATTGCTCCAATAATGAAGACACTTGTTATCTTCATCATGCTGCTTAAATTGGAATGAGTACCCCCTGCCACAATGGTTGCAACCCGCCAACCACAAAGACCATTGTGGGCTTCTATCAGTCGCATGCTAATGCGACATTTCTCTCATTGGCACCAACAGCGTTATTTCAAAGGCCCCAAAAAACTGAAGCCCACCCTCCAGCAAATACCATATACGTTGGCACTTGCAACCTTGCTTGTAGGTTAGGTTGAAAGGAGGCTATGAATCTTGCATCTCTCAATGATATATCTTTTGTTGAGTGGATGCAGTTAGCAATAAAGAATTTTGACAGCACAAATTGTAAAGAATTATCATGTCAGTAATATTAGAAAGAGTAGAAATTTATTGTAATCTCTCCAAATGGTAACTCTTTTATTTTAATACTAGAAAGAGCAGAGACTTAGTTTTGTGTATTTTGTGTAATTACCATGTACAAAATTGTAAAGAATTTGCACTCTTGTTTTATGAAATACTCATTTTGAATAGTTATAAATCTTTTATTGGTTTACTAGAATGTTTGTTTTCCATAAGATTTTCTCCCAACCACATCCAAAAAAGCTGAAGTAGAATCAATTTGGGATGGTTTTCAGACAGTTGTACTATCATATAGTGTAGTCGAAGGATTTGGAAACTCAAAATGCAAGATAAGAATAAAACACAAATTTTCTTTTTAGAAGATCAGAAGTCTGTTTTGTTTTACTTTTTGTTTTGCTAAAGATCACACACACTCGGTGGCGGACCTGGCATGTAACCAGGGGTTCAGTTGTACCCCCTGGAATTTTTTTTTTGCACTAAACACCCTATATAAATAGCCTAAATCTCTTGAAATTTTAATTTTGACACCCCTGAAAATTTGAAATTGTACTAGTAGACCAAGTTTTGCATCTATTTGACACCGGCCTTAAAAAATTTGACACCCCTGACCCCGGGGTCCTGGGTCCGCCACTGAGTCGACACTACGCAATGTTAGAACGGAACAGGAATGGGCAGCGCTTGGTATTATTTTACTTTGCAAGATAAGAATAAAACACAAATTTACTTTGTTGTTCTTTTGATATTATTTTATTAATTTGACTTTGCATCTTCTTCATTTTCATATTATTTTTTGAAGGTTATTGAACGCATTAACCCCAAACGAAAACTCTATTGAACGTTGGTGCTATGTGAAATAGGAAGCTGAAGAGGAATGAGTTCGTTGAAGAGTTCGTAAGCTTAGTTAGAAGAGTTGGTGCTTACAGATAGCTAGAGGTTTGTGATACTTCAAATTTTTGAAAACAATTTGTTTATGCTTCCTTTGCTGCATAATGCTTACTGTGATTTTAGTTAGTTGTCTAACTTACTATAAACTGTTTGACAGAATGTCTAACTAAAGTTGTAATATAGTTCAGAATGTGTAACTACTGTGATATGGAAATTAGTTATTTGATATGGAAATTAGTTATTCAAAATACCACTTGGTGTTCATAATTTCAATAATAATGTGAATGTCGTAAATGAATGATTGAAATAGTTATTTGATATGGACGCATGTTGAGTTTCAATTTTATGTTGTGTTTGAACATGTTAAATTGTATATGTGTGGTGAATGAAACTAGCAAAGTAAAATCGAATATGCCTAAATCGAATATGCAAATTGTTTGTTAGGTTTTGCGAGTTTGTTTTGCCGGAGCTTCGCGTTCATTGTTCGAGTTCGTCCTGGTTCGAGTGTTCGTTCTAGTTCATTCGAGTTCATTGTTGCTTCCACTTGTTCAGGTACTTTTGTTGTTTTCTTGTATTTATTATATGAAGAATGGCAATATGGAAGACATCAAAGTCTTTGATTTTTTTAGCTGAAAATAGTTGAATGTCTTAGCTTCACCTATAATAGGTTGTGTGTTTTTCACCTATAATAGGTTTAAGTTCTCTTATCAGGATTTTATTATAAATATTGGGAAATTATGGATAGAAAGTGGATGTCTGCCAATCGTCTGTCCAAGGTATATGCCGATGGAGTGGAGTATTTTCTCAACTGTGTTGTTGAAGTGTCATTGTTTAAGTTGTTGTTATGTAAAATCAGTTAATGCAGAGGAGTTGGCAGGACATTTAAAGGGTTACAGAATTGAACAAAGTTACACTTGTTGGACAATGCATGGTGAGGAAAGAGGTGAATCTTCAAATATGGATAATAGTACTGAGAGCTGTGCGCCGGTTGACACCGAAAGACCTACATTTGATGGGGACGAATTTGAAGAGATGGCAAAGGCTGGTGAAGACGATTTTAATGACTGTCCTCAAATGTTTGAGAAGTTGATAACGGATGCGGAGACATCGTTGTAATCAGGTTGTACTGAATTCACAAAATTATTGACTGTGATAAAGTTGTATAACTTGAAAACTTGCCACAGATGGATGAATAAGAGCTTTACGGAATTACTCGCACTATTGAAAGAAATGTTGCCGAAGGATAATGTGCTCCATTCTCAGACGTATGATGCAAAACAAATGTTAGGGTCCATTGGCTTGAACTATGAGAAGATACACGCTTGTCCCAATGATTGCACTTTATTTCGGAATGAACATGTATTGTTAAAGTCGTGTCCTTAATGTAATGCATCGCGGTATAAAAAGAAAGATTCTGCTCCAGAAAACGTGTTGTGGTATTTTCCCAGAATTCCTCGATTTAGGCGCATGTACCATAGTTCAGAAGATGCAAAACACTTGACATGGCATGAGGATGAAAGGATTAAAGATGGCATGCTACGACACCCGGCGGATCTCGGCAATGGAAAAAAATTGATATTGATTATCCTGATTTCGGGTTGGATCGAAGAAACCTACGACTTGCATTGTCTGCTGATGGATTTAAGCCGCACGGTATTCAGAGTAGCTCCCACAGTACATGACCCGTGATTTTGGAGATCTATAACTTACCTCCATGGCTTTGCATGAAACGCAAATATATGATGTTGTCTTTGTTAATTTCTGGGCCCAAGCAACTAGGAAATGATATTGATATATACTTGGCTCCTTTAATTGAAGACTTGAAGCTAATGTGTGAGACTGGAGTAGAGGTGTATGATGGGTTCAGAGAAGAAAGTTTCACCCTGAGGGCTATGATTTTTGGCACAATTAGTGACTTTCCAGCATACGACAATCTATCTGGGTATAGTAACAAAGGTCAGTGTGCATGCCCTATATGTGAAGATAACACTGATTGGATGTGGTTGGAACATGGTAAGAAGAATATCTACCTTGGTCATCGTAGATTTTTTCCATCTACTCATCAGTATCGACTGTTGAAAAAGGCATTCAATGGGAATACCGAAACCCGTAAAGCTCCCATGGCTTTGACGGGTGAACAACTATTTGAAAAGGTGAATGATTTGAACATTAAATTTGGGAAACCTTTTGTAGGAGAGCTTGCCAAACGGGAGTGGAAGAAAAGGTCGATTTTCTTTGAGTTGCCATACTGGAAGTCATTTTATGTAAGACACTTCATTGATGTGATGCATGTTGAAAAAAATGTCTTTGAAAGTGTCATTGGTACCTTACTCAATATGCCAAGAAAGACTAAAGATATCATCAACTTGAGGTTGGACTTGCTTAGTATGGGGTTGAGACCAGAATTGGGTCCGATAAAGAAGGGTACACGTACATATCTAGCTCCGGCAGCTCATACTCTATCTAAGAAGGAGAAGACCTTGTTTTGTAAGTTTCTTCATGGAGTTAAAGTTCCAGAGGGGTACTCTTCAAATGTTACGAACCTTATATCGATGAAAGACCTCAAGTTAAAGTCTTTAAAGTCTCATGATTGTCATGTTCTAATGGAGAATTTTCCACCCATTGGTATACGATCCATTTTGCCTAAGAAAGTGCGCCAGACCCTAACCAAACTTTGTTTCTTTTTTAAGGCGATTTGTAGTAGAGTGATTGACCCTGGAAAGTTGCCATCATTGCAAAGAGAAATTACTGTCACTTTGTGTGAGCTTGAGATGTATTTCCCACCTTCGTTTTTTGACATAATGATTCATCTAATAGTTCGTCATCTGATTAGAGGGACACAATTGTGTGGCCCATGTTACATGAGATGGATGTACTCGTTTGAGCGTTACATGAAGATATTAAAAGGATATGTGAAAAACTGATCACGACCCGAGAGTTGTATTGTTGAGCGCTACACAGTTGAAGAATCTATTGAGTTCTGCACCGGCTATCTATCTAGTCTTGAATATTCTGTGGGACTGCCAATGTCTCCTCACTTAGGAAGCATTCGTAAAGGGATGTCAGGAACTAAAATAGTTATGGTATCAAGGAAAGAACTAGATCAAACACACTTATATGTTTTGCACAATGATAGTGAGGTTAATTCATATGTTGCCAAGCACATGGACATACTTAAGAGTGATCACCCATATAAGGGTCAAGTTTGGTTAACAAAAGAACACAATCGGATTGAGATGGTTAGCAAAAGGTCTAAACATACCTGTTTTCTCTTACATCAACTATCTAATGAACGGGTACACGTTCTATACAAAAAACCATGATGATCAGAGTAAAATGCAAAATAGTGGGGTGACTCTTGTAGCTCAAGCTATGCATACATCAAGTGCCAAAGACAGAAATCCCACATACGCGAATATGTCATACTTCGGGGTCATTGAACACATATGGGAGTTGGATTACAACATCTTTCAGGAGCCTGTGTTCCATTGTAAGTGGGTTAACAATAATAATGGTTTACAGATTGATGAGTCGGGGTTCATGCGGGTGAATTTCAACAAGTTAGGATATAAAGATGAGCCTTTTATTTTGGCATCCCAAGCTCAACAAGTGTTTTATGTCACTGATCCAGTTGATATCAATTGGTCCATTGTTTTATTGACAAATAAAAAATTGGTGAATGACATTGATGATCAGGCAACCGATGATGATGGTATTGAGGACGACCCTTTCTTCGGGACATCACTACCAATAGTAGGGGAAAGAGAGGATGTTGTGTATGTTAGAAAGGATCAGAGTGATGGAATTACGATTTGTCAAAAACAAAGTACCAAGAAGCGAATTGCAAATAAAATTATATCCAAGAAAAGGAAAAGGTAATATAGCAAACAATGATTATTCATCTTCTTGACTGGTTATTTATTTTTTTGTTGGTCTTTTGGATAAATATAACAATAACAATGATTATTCATCTTCTTGACTGGTTATTTACATAGTTTTCATCTTCTTGACTGGTTATTTATTTTTCTTAACTGGTTATTTATTTTATTGCAGGTCAGATGGTAGATCATAATGATCATGGTAGTGGGCATGATAGTGGGCATGACAGCGGTCATGAGAGTGATGTTGGAAACTATATCAGAAAGCAGGCTCCCCGTGGAATGACTGTCAAAAAGGATATCATCGGTTTGATAAATAAAGGAAAAGGACCCTCATTAGTAAGTTACTAATTACTAATTAACTTAATTCAATACTTAGTTTTAATTGTTTGTTAACTAATTTACTAATGACATAATGCAGGTCGAGTGGAATGTTAAGGGTCAGCCAATTGGAAGAAACATCACACAGTTGACTACCTTTTTTGGTAGTAAGGTAAAACAAATGATACCAGTTACAATCACTAATTGGAATGACAGAAAAAATGCCATTTTGTGGAAACAAAAAGAGGAGTTCTGGTTAACAATACAAGTATATAATTTTATATCTCTTTAGTTATCTTATTTAATAATTTTGTAACCATATATATATATATATATATATATATATATATATATATATATATCATTTTCATTGAATATGTGTAAGCAGAAATTTTTTGATGTGGATGAGTCTCGAAAAGCCTGGTTAATGAAGGAAGCTGGAAAATTACATCGGAATTTCAGGACTAGTCTAACAAATAAATGTCTGAGAGATCATAGTGGAAACATCAGATGGGAGCCTCCACCACTATATAGTGGATTTATTACAAAGGAGGGTTGGGGTACATTTGTTAGGAAACGCACCGAAGATCCAGAATTCTTGGTTAGTACTATAATCTATTAAGTTATAACTTAAAATATATTTGACAATTATATATTATGCATTAATGTATACTTATCTCTCTAAATAGAAAGAAAGCCAAGAGAGGCGAGAGAGAGCTTCTGGTTGTGAGTACCCTTATAGAGGCAGTGCTAGTGGATATCAAATTATTGAAGAAAGATTGGTAAGACACAATAAGCTTGATTTCTTTTCGTTTAATGAATCTTTTGATTTATAATTTCTTAACATTTGGTAAATTTAAATATAGTTGGAGGAGAGTGGGAAAGATCGTACTAAAGAAAGTATTGAGCGTCATGTTTTGTGGGTAGAGGCCCGACAAAACAAGGATGGAGAGATTGTGGATCCCAAAACTAAGGAGGTGACTCATAGAATTGTAAGTATTTCCAAAACTTTTAAAACTTTTATGATCTTTGTAATGTATAATAATTTTATTATACTTTTGTTTGTGAATTAGGAAACCATATCACAGTCTGTGTCACAGGGAGAGATCACTTATTGCTTTGAAAAGGAAATCCTTTCGCGTGCCTTGGAAAGGGAAGAATACTCGGGTCGCACAAGGGGTTGTGGATTTGGCGTTAATCCAACCCACTACCTTGGACCAAAGAAACAAAGTAGAAAGTTTCGAGTATTGTATGAAGGTCTAAGGACTGAACTTAGTGATTTCAAACTGCAATATGGGTTGGTTTCGGCGCCTGCGGTACCATCCTCTGCCACAAATAGCGCACGAGATAGCTGCACCATTCCGTCAACTAAGGTATTAATTGTTTTTTTGACAATAAATAATGAATTAATTATTAAACTCTCTTTCTTATTACATCAAATAATGTCTTTATTATTTTTTGTTTATAATTGATTTAGGACAACAATGAGTGTGAGTTGTATATCTCAAACCCACATCAAATGGTTGCAATAGGCTTTATATGTAACCAATTGAGTCCCTTGATGCACAATTTACCCCTACCTCCAGATCATCTTAGAGTCAGAGTTGACTGTGCAATTGTGGGGGATGCACCATTGCCCGTTCCAAATGTCAGTATAGATTTGCTGATTGTGCAAGATGCAGCTGGTACCTTTGTGGCATGGCCAGCACACATTGTCGTTGTAAGTGACAATATATTTGTAACTAATTATTATTTTTTGTCATATATTGTGTGCTAATTAAGTAATTATTTTTTTAATATATAGGTACGCCAAAATGCAAAATCTAGGGGCAAAAGTGTTGCCAATTCCAAATGAGCAAATATGACCAGGAAAATTGCAAATGTAAAAAGGAAAACAAACAAAAACAGAAAAAAATAAAAAAAATTATACAATGGACATCGCTTTTAGGACAAAGCGCTGCTCATTGCCTTAGCGCTTTTAGGAATGGGTAGCGCTTTTATGAGCAAGCGCTACCCATTCCTAAAAGCGCTAAGGCAATGGGAAGCGCTTTGTCCTAAAAGCGCTGCCCATTGGGTTAGCGCCTTTTGGGAATGAGCAGCGCTTACGCTAAAAAGCGCTGCCCATTCGCAAAATGCGTTAACATGATGAGTAGCGCTTTTTGCAGGAGCGCTACCCATGGCTATCAATGAGCAATGCTTCTTAAGCGCTGCCTATTGTGGGAGTGGAATCATCAGCGCCAAGTTTAGCAGCGCTCAAAAGTGCTGCTCATCTTTTTAGCGCCCATTATTTAGCGTCGGCTTGACCCACGCAACCCACGAATTTTTTTTCTGTTGAAAAAAAATATTAGCGCCGGCTAAGGCAGACACTACTCTAGAAATGGCGGACGCTAAATGCTTAATTTTTAAATATTATTTTTAGCAAGCCGACGCTACCTCTCTGTTTATTTTACTATTCTGATTCTCACTCTCACACTCTCACTCTCAGACTCTCGCTCACTCTCAGACTCTCGCTCACTCTCCTCACCCTATCACTTTCACTATTCTCACTCTCACACTCTCGCTCTCACTCCCACTCTCCTCATCCTCCGTTCTGCCTCCCTCCTCTCAATCACCACCACCTCACCTCCACCCACACTCCCCACCGCCGTGCTCGACTCCTCCCTCACCCTACACCCTTATTCTCCTCAACTTTGGCGAAACCCTAACCCCACCTTTCCCCAATCCCTAGCTCAACTCTGGTCTCAGCCCTCATTCTCGCAACCACCGTGCGCCGCCATCCACTCATTCAAATCGAAGAGAAAGGAAGAGATTCAGATCTGTTTTTTGGTTGATTCTACTGTTAGTTTGATATTTCTAGGTCACCACCACCGTCACAGCCACTGTTCACCGCGGTGGAAAAC
>CM076849.1:79848790-80019635 GCA_039519185.1 Astragalus membranaceus | reverse complement strand
AATTGTGGTACCACTTCCTCTGCAAATATTAAGTTAAATTATTCAATCAAGATGATCTATGTGCATGACAGCAATTAAACAAAGAATGTAGAAGACCACACTTAACTGTAGCCAAAGCTTTCTCCTCTAGATGAGCTCGTGACCCAAATACAACAACGGGGATGTTAGGTATTCTAAAGCCATGATCACTACCATTTGAATCTTCATGATGAAATTCCTTTTCAACAACAGCTCGAATCTGACAAAAGAACATCAGACAATGCACATCAAAATCTAGGACTAAAATTATAAATAAAAACATAATCACATGATCTGTTTTAACTGCACATCACAGCCAGATTAAAAATGAATTCACTCTTAACACCATCTCTAAATAGCAGTCCAATATATCAATAGCAAAATCTGATTTTAAACCCATAACATTAGTGATAACAGGTGAATCAAATTTGATTAAAAGTGATATGCAGTGAAGGGATTTTGAAGAAATGAGGTGATAAGGGGGTGCCTGAGTGCTGAAATAGAAAGGGTATGATACCCTATTCGAAGAAGGTGAAGATTGAATCAAAGGAAGGGGTCAACGAGAGCAAACGGAAAACCCTATTGAGAACCATGAAACCCTATTGAACAACCATGAAACCTTTGAGCACCATTAAATGTCTTCAGGCCAAGACAGGGAGAGACATGGAAGATAGAGGGAGAGGGAGAGAAGGGCATACCCGTTTTCCACCACGGTGAACAGTGGCTGTGACGGTGGTGGTGACCTAGAAATCACAAACAAACAGTAGAATAAACCAAAAAACAGATCTGAATCTCTTCCTTTCTCTTCGATTTGAATGAGTGGATGGCGGCGCACGGTGGTTGCGAGAATGAGGGCTGAGGCCAGAGTTGAACTAGGGATTGGGGAAAGGTGGGGTTAGGGTTTCACCGAAGTTGAGGAGAATGAGGGCGTGGGTGAGGGAGGAGTCGAGCACGACAGTGGGGAGTGTGGGTGGAGGTGAGGTGGTGGTGATTGAGAGGAGGGAGGAAGAACGGAGGATGAGGAGAGTGAGAGTGAGAGCGAGAGTGTGAGAGTGAGAATAGGGAAAGTGAGGGTGAGGAGAGTGAGCGAGAGTCTGAGAGTGAGAGTGTGAGAGTGAGAATCAAAATAGTAAAATAAACGGAGAGGTAGCGTCGGCAAGAGCCGACGCTAAAAATAATATTTAAAAATTAAGCATTTAGCGTCCGCCATTTCTAGAGTAGCGCCTGCCTTAGCCGACGCTAATATTTTTTTTCAACAGAAAAAAAATTCGTGGGTTGCGTGGGTCAAGCCGACTCTAGGCCGACGCTATTAGCGTGGGTGTCGTGGCCGACGCTAAATAATGGACGCTAAAAAGGCATTTTCTAGTAGTGTAATGTCTAGGATTACACAGACTCATAATGAAGCACTTAAGTTAATTTTGTTTTGATTGCTTGCTAACTTTCTGCAAAATTGAATGAGGTGCCCGTTTAATTTTTAACATTTTATGCATTTTTGTTTTAAAGCCTCCAAGTCAAATAAACTGTATTTCTGTTTGCTATTGGAGGAATTGAAAATATTACCATTCACACTTGAAATTCTTTTGATCACCCTTAAACATAAGTTTCTAAGATTAGTTTATGATTTCTTTTGATTAGTTCTAAGATTGGTCCTGTGTGGAATGACAAGAAACGCTCAATTATTTTTTTTTTTAAAAAAATTACATTAGCATGAGCCTAGCCGACGCTACGCTTTAAGTTGACTATTCAGTTGTTGACTTTAGCATCGGCCTGGCCGACGCTACCCTAATTCGTTGACTTTTTTTTAAATAACTAAGTAGCGTCGGCCACGCAAGTAGCGTCGGTTTTAGCATCGGCAAGGCCCATGCTACAGTTAGCGTCGGCTAAATTTACGGGACGCTACATTTACCTTCGAACATTTTAGCCTCGACACGTGGCCGACGCTACTCCGACGCTAATTCACTGTTAGCGTCCGCTTTTGGCCTGTTAGCGTGAGCTTTTGGCCGACGCTAAAAGCTGTTTTTCTAGTAGTGATCACAGTTAGGGATCCAAACATCCTGCCAGAAACGAGTATCTTCACCATTACCAACTTTCCAACTTAGGTGGTTTCGGAAATTCTCAAAAGTGTTAATCATCCCATTCCAAAAATTTGAGCCTCTCCTATTAGTATCCATCTTAGGAAAGGACCTCCAGCCACATTTGTACTTACTGCGAAACAAAGAGAACCAGAGAACATTTGGATTTAAACAAAAATTCCAAAGACCTTTCATCATGAGGGCTGAATTGGCAGCCCTAGTAGATCTAAGACCTAAACCACCATCTTTTTTAGGTTTACAGAGCTTATCCCAACTTAATAAGTGGATAGCCCTATGATTCTCATCATCCCCCCGAATGAAATTTCTACAAAGCTTGTCACTCTTATCACACGTTCCTCTAGGAATAACACTGGATTGCATAACAGAAATAGGCATAGCTTGCACCAAAGATTTAGCCAATGTAACTCTACCTGCAAAGGAAGGAGTCCTAGACTTCCAGGAGCTCAATCTCTACTTGACTTTATTAATAACATAATTGAAAGTATTCAGCCCCACTCTCTTATGAAAAATAGGGACTCCTAGATACTTTCCAAGGTCTTCAATTTGATGGAAACCCCATAATACTACAAATGTCCTTCAACAATCTAGGAATATTCTTAGAGAAATAAACCCTTGTTTTTTCATTACTCGCCTTTTGCCCTGAACTTTGGCAAAACTGATGCAGAGTGTTTGGGATAATCTGGGCTTACTCCAAAGAAGCCTCAGCAAAAAAAATTAAATCATCAGTAAAAGCCAAATGGGATATTTTTGGCCCTCCCCTAGAAATCTGAATAGGCTTCCAATGGTCAGCATCAACTTCCTTTTCAATTGATTGAAAAAGTCTTTCAATACATAACACAAAAAGATAGGATGCGATAGGATCTCCCTGTCTAATTCCAGAGGACTTGCATACAAGGAGTAGTAATACAGTGCCATATGATAGCTTTTAAGTTTCCAGGAAAACCAATATCATCTAAAGTATCTTTGATGAAATCCCAACCTTTCTTTCCCCCGTTTCTTCTCATTGAGTGGAAAATTTCTTGAGCTATTATGATATTGTCATGACTATGTCTCTTTGGAATAAAAGAGCACTGAGCTGGACCAATCAACTTCTGTAAGCTGTCCCTAATCCTGCTAGAAATCAGCTTAGTAATTGTCTTATAGGCTACATTACATAGACCAATAGGGCGGGATTGTTTCATGTTGATCACACCATCAGTTTTGGGAATAAGGGCCAATGATATTCCAATGACTATGGTAGAAAATAGCTTGATAACCGTATGGACCTGGAGCTTTGTAAGCATCTATGCTTTTAATTATCCTACCAATCTCATCATCATTCAGTCTTCTTTCCATCTCTATAATATTCGGATCTTCCAAGGCAGAAAAGTGCCCAGATAGCACATAGGGATTAAAAATCTCATTACTAAAAGATCTTTAAAATAGCTAGTGGCCAAAGTCTCAAGATCCCTAAGGTTAGTAATCCAAATACCCTGCTCATTCTATAGAGTATTGATGTGATTCCTTCTTCTTCTAATGGTAGTAACACCATGAAAATATTTAGTATTCTTGGCTGAAAATATTTGCTCCACTCTTTTAAAACTCCTTGAAGCTCCTTCAATTGAATAGGAAAATCTGTCAAATTACCTCTCCGATTATCAATAATTAATTGATTGAAGGTTGGATGAGTAAGCCAAATGACTTCAAGTCTAAAAGGCCTTCTTCTTCAATTCTCTGGTCTTCTGTGGTCAAAGGAGAGTAAAAGAGGAGAGTGATCATATTTTAGCTTGGCGAGGTGATATATTTCAGAGAGTTCAAACCTAATCCTCCAATCAAGATTACATAGAGCCCTATCCAATCTTTTCCTAGTGCTACCTCTAGACCAAGTGACGAAGTCTCCATTGAAACCTAGATCAATGAGATTACAGTAGTTTAAGGTATTCTGGAAACCATTCTCAATCTGTTGATCACGAACCAAAGGAGGACCTACCCTTTCATAGTCATGTAGTACAGCATTAAAGTCACCAATAAGAGACCAAGGACCATCAATGTCAGAATTAATCTCTTGAATATCATCCCAAAGAATTTGTCTCGGAGCAAAATGAGGACTACCATAAACAATCGTGAGGAACCAAAGAGTGGAGGTTGGAGGACTGACCTTCACATGGACCAACTGATTGGTGTCCTTTAACACTTGAATATTCCAACAGAAACTATCCCACAGTAACCATATTCCACCAAATTGACCTCTGGCATCCCTAATAAACTGGTTCTCAAAACCCGTTCTTTTAGAAATCTTCTTAGCTTTCATTCCACTAGTATGAGTTTCCAAAAGAGCAATAAAGGAAGCTGAGTATTCACTCTTCATGTGTTTGACAAGGCCAACAAAACCTTCAGATGCCATCCCACAGCAATTCCAACAAATAAGACTCAATAAGAAAGCTTGGGATTTTGAGGGGCCACTCCCTCAAGAACTTAAATAGTAGAAACAACTCCATTACACTTTGTTTGACTAGATTTGTATTTGAGTTCCTAGTCAAAAGAGTACAATCAACCTTAGGAGCAATAACACCTGTCACCAAAGTGTTACTCAACTCCTCCACTCCATTGTTGTCAATAGGCCCTAAGGCATACCGAATAGGTTCCATATTCCTAGATTTGTTTAGGAGATTCGCACATGAGTTGATGAATACATTGCTTTCATGTAACTCAACACAGCTTCCTCTCCTGCTTTCTTTTTTACCACACTAGCAGATTGATTACTAGTTGAGGGGATATTTTCCTTCCCCGGATCTAGAGCTTGGATGCCCAAAGACTCAGGTTTCATACTACAACAGAATTGTTAAAAAAGGGCGCCATCATCAGGGGCGCTTTCTAAAAAGCGCCCCTGAAGGCCCTGCGTGTTTTGGCCTTCAGGGGCGCTTTTTTAGAAAAGCGCCCCTGAAGGCCAAAACACGCAGGGCCTTTTGGAGCGCTTTTTAGAAGCGCCCCTGATGCGTTATATTAAAATTTCTAAATTCCCCATCTCCCTCTCATCAGATCTCACTGCCTCCACCGTAACGACTCACTCTCCCTCTCCAAACCTAAACACTCAACGTCTCACTCTCTCTCCCTAAGAACACAACGGAAGCGCACCGCCACCGTCAACGCCACCGTCGCCGTCAACGCAGAACCTCCCATTGCCCCTTCTCCACTCCTCACACCTCCTTCTCTCGCCATCTTTCAGGTTCCTACTCCTTTTTCTTTTCTCTATCTCTCTCAACGCTCGCTCTCTCTGTCTCTCCCTCTCTCTCTGTTACGCGAGTTACCAGAAGGAAAAGATACAAGGAGAACTCTGTTTTCTACAAGAAGGAGAAGATACTAGGTACTTTCTTCTCTCATTTTCCTTCTTCGTTCTTCAGTTTTTGTATTGACTATTATCATTATCACTGTGTTTGATAATGATAATGGAACTTCTATTTAATGCACTCTATGTGTTTGTGTTTGTGTTTATTTCAGTTTCCACTGTGTTCTTTCATCACTTCGTTCTTCAGTTCTTGTTATTTTCATCACTGTTTGTGTTTGTATTTGTGTTTGTATTGACTATTATCCACAGTCTGTGTTTATTTTCATCACTGTTTGTGTTTGTGTTTGTACTGTTAAACTACTGTTATACTAATTCATGCTTATGGCATTTGCATTTGCATTATAATTAAACTAATTCATGCGATTTATTTCATATGATTTCAGCTACATATTTTCCATTACATATGTAAAGAACCTACTGTTAAACTAATTCATGCTTATGGCATTTGCTTTACTGCAGATTATTTATGCACACATAAAATCATTTGATGCAAATCAATTTGCTGCAATTAAAAAACTCATTGCAGGCTCAGCGTAGCTCATAGGCCATAGCCTCCAATATCTCCAGGTAATTAATTACCTCTCTTTAACTTTAACATGTATATATCTTTCGTTATCTTTGATTTAGAAAATATTGTAGGAATATGTAGGACATCCCATTATTAGAATCTTGTAGTTGTTTGGTGGCACATCCCATTTCTTTAACATGTTTGTAGGACCCGTTATTAGAATATATGCTTCTGCTTTTGTTTGGTGGCACATGCTGGTTTCTTTTCATTAATTGCCTGCTAGCTAATTAGTAATTATTTGAGTAAAAACAAAGTTATTTTGACTGATTAGGGTTTAATATTTTGGAATTGCAGGGTTTAATATTTTGGAATTGCATGCATAAACGGTTATATCATGTGTTCTATGCTTGCTGGTGCAACTTGCAGCACCTAGTTGGCCATTATATATATTCTCACTGCCTGTCCCACCTTACATCACATGTCTCATTTTTGTAACAGCAAATACCTTGAATTGGCATATTACTCCTACTTGTTGATTAATTCATTTTTTTATGTCTAGTTCGAGTACTTTTTGCGGAGGTTTGAGTTCTGTCTTGTTGCCGTTCACATCTAGGTCAAGTTCGTTGTTGCTTCCCCTTGTTACGGTACTTTTCTTATTCTCTCTTCTTTTTATTGTGGTTATTGTTTAGACACTTGAGCAATTGATGATTGTTTGAATTGGAGTTGAAATTGAATCGAAAATTGGATTAAATTGCATGATGATGGATGTTAAATTGCATAGAAAAGACGTTATCCAAGGTTGAATGGCTTGGGTTCAGAAAATTGTACTCTGTGTGTTTTTCACCTTTAATATGTTTAAGTTCTCTTATCAGGAAATTAGATATAATAAATTTCGGTTGTTATATAGCAAAATTTTTAAGTTAAACTATAAAAGAACTAACTCTGATGTCTTAGGTTAGAAAAATTGTACTTTGTGTGTTATTCTAATATGTTTAAGTTCTCTTATCAGGAATTTATATTAAATTTCGGTCCAATATGGATAGAAATTGGATGTCCGCGAATCGTCTATCGAAAGAATATGGCGAAGGCGTGGAATATTTTGTGAACTTTGCCGTTCAACGTTTAGGAACTTCTAGTAAGTTCAAGTGTCCTTGTTTAAGATGTTGCTACGCCAATCGAGTTACTGCACTTGAGTTGGAAAGACATTTAAAGGCCAACGGAATCGATCAAAGTTATACTTGTTGGACAATGCATGGCGAGGAAAGAGGTGAACCTTCGAATATGGATAATAGCACTCAAAGATGTGATCCGGTTGATTATCCAGAAACATATACAGTTGATGGCGACGAATTTGAAGAGATGACAAAGGCGGTTGAAGATGATCTTAATGACTGTCCTCAAATGTTTGAGAAGTTGATAACCGATGCGGAGACACCGTTGTATGCGGGCTGTACTGAATTGACAAAGTTATTGGCTGTGATAAAGCTGTATAACTTGAAAACTTGCCACGGATGGACAGATAAGAGCTTTACGGAGTTACTCGCACTATTGAAAGATATGTTGCCGAAAGACAACGTGCTCCCTTCTCGGACGTATGATGCAAAACAAATGTTAGGCACCATTGGTTTGAACTACGAGAAGATACATGCTTGTCCAAATGGTTGCATTTTATTTCGGAATGAACATGCATTGTTAAAGTCGTGTCCTAAATGTAATGCATCACGGTATAGGAAGAAAGAATCTGCTCCAGTAAAGGTATTGTGGTATTTTCCCATAATCCCTCGATTTAGGCGTATGTACCGTAGTTCGGAAGACGCAAGATTTATTATCATATGTTAATTTATTTGTCTACATTTTAACTATAGGTATTTGTACCATGTGATTTTGAGCACCATGGAACAAAGAAAAAGATTTATATTTTTGGATCCCAAACGTACTTTTCTACGCAACCTTCATATTGACAAAAAAATGACAAAAAAGCAACTTCAGGACGTAAAGGAAGCGGTTAAAGAAAGCAAGGAAGCGATAAAAGCCTATATCAATACACGCTTGGCTTCGGCACTTGAAAGCAGCTGTGATTGATGGTTTTTGGCACCCATTAACTTAGGAGGGTAAGAAATTTAATCTCTCTCTCTGTCTCTGTCTCTCTCTCTCTCTCTCTCTCTCTCTCTCTATATATATATATATATATATATATATAATGTGTTTTTTCAAAAATGTCTTATTTATTTAATTATCGAAATATTTTGGTAGTGTACATTGGGTATTGTTGGTGATTGATGCTAGGAGAAATAGAATTTTCTATTTGGATTCGTGTCACGGTGATTATAGCAAACACGCCATGATGAGAGGAATGTTTGAAAGGTGTGTATTTAGATACATCGCATATTTCAATATTAATTATGTATCTATTTCGATTAATTAATATAGTTATATGTATGATCTTTCAGTTGTTTGGAAACTTTTTGGGCATCAAATGAGGTTAGGACTAGAGGTGGGAACAATAAAACAAATTGGATAGTAATAAAGGTAAGTTTATAATCAATATTATTCTTATCCATGTAAATTTTGCTCGCATTTTAACAATTAATTTTTTTTTTTGATTTGTAGTGTCCGAGACAACCAAACAATGATGATTGTGGATATTACGTTATGAAGTATATGAAGGACATAATCACTGACATACAAATGGAAATTCCCCTAAATGTATGTAATTTATATAGTTTCTTTTTTGATAAGCTAGCAATTCCATATCAAGCATTTAACAACTTAGTTCTAACTTTATTTTATTTTATTTTATTTTGGAAGTATTTTCCAGGACACGAGGTTGGAGCTCCATTTTCTGATGACATTCTTACTGAGGTCAAAGGCGAGTGGTGTCATCATGTTGCTTCTTTGATTAATCAAAATCGAAATTCAAGTCATTTTGGGTAGCTTGTTTTTTTGCTCATTTTGGGTAGCTTGTTTGTACTCAATAAGTGGACATGTAAATTTTGTTGCTACTTTGTGGACATGTAAATTTTGTTGCTACATTGGATGTCATATTATTTTTGTTCTCTCTATGTATGGATATTAGATGCATTTATAAGTTTTTTATTTGGAATTTGATTTTGAATTGGCTGGTTTGAAAATTTGATCCCCCAATTCAATTGGTTATTTTAGGTTGTTGTTGCTGCAGGTTTGATTTGGAACTGGTTAGATTTGGAACTGGTTAGATTTGGTAAAAAGAATTTAAAAACAAAATATAGCATCAGGAGCGCTTAGGAAAAGCGCCCCTGATGTCCTTTGTCCTTTGAAATTCAGGGGCGCCTCTTACAAGCGCTCCAGTTGGTCACCTGCGCTATGGCCATCAGGGGCGCCTCTTACAAGCGCTCCAGTTGGTCACCTGCGCTATGGCCATCAGGGGCGCCTCTTACAAGCGCTCCAGTTGGTCACCACCTACAGGAGCGCAAGCTTTAGGGGCGCCCGAAAATGCCCCAAATGGATAAAAAAAAGCGCCCCTGATGGCCTTTTCTGTTGTGGTAGTATCTTTGAACATCTTACCTCTGAGTTTCTCCTTCTCTTTACGCGCCAAAGTTTTGGTGTGCTTAGTGAATGACTTCCCTTTAACTGAAAGTTGTGGATTCTTTTCTCCAAGAGGATTTTTAACCTTCCTCTTAATGGTATTCTTGATAATAGGAGCCTGATTTGTTTATTGCTCCTCACCACTAAGGTTGATCGTCTTTTCTACAGCAGCAGTAACTACTTCAGCAGTCTCACTAGGAGACATCATATTACCTCCTTTGGTAGTTGCAAGAGGACTACTTCCTTCACTGCCTTTCTTAGAGTTCTTTTTAGAGTTGTTCCTCCTCTTCCTAACTTGCCACGTATTTTGACATGTTACAAGGCCCCATTTCACGTTCATCATGGTCCTTGGTCACTTGATTGTGTATTTCTACTTGGTTTATCTGTTTCTTAGTAGACATTGAGATAGTCTGTTCTGTTTGAACTTCCATCTGCTGAACATCAGCAGTAGCTGTGGTTCTAATATCTGGTTCCACCTCAATCAACTCTCCACAAGTGTCCTTTTTGTGGCCATATTTACCACATCTAAAACATATAGAAATCCTTCATGTTCTAAAACCAATTCCATCCCACAGACATAAAAATGTGAAGCTAGAGGTTTGTCAAGATCTAGTTCTACACAGATTCTTGCAAATTTTCCTCTTCAATGGAGGGAAGCATCTTATAAATCTTCACCATATTCCCTAAGGTGGAAGCAAGCCTGGTAAGGAACTTTACATTGCATAACTCCACATGAAGCTTAGGTATGCGAATCCAACCAGCAACTTTTTAAGACATAGTATCAGTGAGAGAAAAGAAAGATCTCCATCTTTGGACAATCAACTAATGATCAGCCACCTTCCTTGGTCCTTCAAATAGGGCATGCCTATAGTCTTATATCTGAAAGTTGGACTAGATAAAAGTCATCAGCCATGTCTGTAATACTCATGGTACCATTCTTCACCCAATCTTTCCTGAGCTTCTTCTCCAGCATTCTAAAGTTAACCCTCTTACCCAACACCTTAACAACCAAAGTATTCCTCCATGGTTTTGCCCAAGAAATGAGTTCCTCTTTAGAGAAATGTATAACAGGGCCTGGAGATAAGGTTTTCGGTTCATTAGACTTGTTCTCATCAGCATTTTTGTACCAACTGGTTCTGAGGCAGATCCTCACTGAGTAGATCTCCCAGCATCCCTCGCTTATCCCCTCACAAACGAGAAATTTCATTAAGGCGTCTTTGAAAGAAGTCGTATTGGTAAATGGTATTTCTTGTGCATCGCACATTATTGCTTCAGTATTTCTTGCATTAGGGCTCTCTTCTTGTTGCTTATGTTCCATGTTGTTATGTTGCAGGTTGATTGATTCATCTTGTGGCTTCACAGTAGCCGTAGGCAGTGAACGCGGGCTCATGCCCAAATTAGAGAGAGAATCGCTTTTTCCCTAGTAGAGCTTTGCCCTCATAGCTATGGTACATAATGCATGCATGAATAATTATTTATTTTTGACAAAATTAATGAATATTTATTAGTGGCAGCTAAAGTTATTTTTGTAAAATTCATATTTTACAAAAAATAGTAAAAGTCACCAGTGAACTTTTCTTTTTAGGTCCAAATTGGGGAACCCTATATATATATATATATATATATATATATATATATATATATATATATATATATATATATATATATATTAGAATATCAAAGTATTTTTCATTAGTAATTACAACCTTATACCTATATAATAAAGTTCACTGATGGATTAAAAGATAGGCTAAATACATGTTTGTCCTTTAAATTATTTTTAAAGATCACATTGGTCTTTTAAGTTTTGTTTTCTCAAATAGGTCTTCTATGTTTCCGATTCGTAACACATCTCTTATAACGGAGGATGATGTAGTTGTTAACTGCTTACTTGATAAGGTTAATTGGCTTATATGCGTGGCAACTGTTAATGTTTCAATTTCAATTTAGTCCTAGAGCATCACCTTTGGGGAGTGCTCGTCTTATTTTTGATTATTTAGCACCATAATAAATAAGCACTATTATAATGGAGGAAAAAATTGGTTGCTTGTAAAGAAGAGTCCTTGTATAAGAATTCTCCCTCTCTCTCTCTCTCTCACTCACTCACTCGCAATCTCTTTCTTACTTTATGTGGAACCCATTTGAAATATTGTGAGTTATTTGTTGATAAAGTGAAGATGCTAGTTATTTGTGGTACCTATTTTAATTTTTTTTGGAGATGTTGGATGGGGAGACCGAGTGTTTATTAGGCATTAATATTAGAAATGTATAAAAGAGTGATGTGTACATTTAGGGTAATATAAGAACTCAAAGAGAGAGTACGCTACATCGAGGATGGTCTAAAGTTATATGTTTACTTTTCAAAATAGGTCCAATTTATTTTCTCTTCAATTGAACTCTAATTTCTCATCACCTTCTCCAACCTCAATCTAGAAAACCCGGAACCTTAATCTCATATTCGTCCTCAAGGCAAGTTTTGAGCTCCCCTCTTCTCCCTTTTCCTTCCTCTCGCTTATTCTCTTGGTCTCTCACTCCCACTCGCCCAAAACCACCTTAACCGCCATGTTTTGAGCTTTTCTGGTAAACTCTGGCTTATTCTCTTGTTTTAGTTTTTGGAAAAATATTAATAGAGTCAAATGATTAATACTTTAATGTGTATGGAATAGTTTACTAAAACAGCTTAGTAAAAGCTTTTAAAGAAGCACATGGTGACTCCGAAAAAAATATTCATCCATAATTTAATGTGTATGGAATAGTTTATTAAAACAGCTTATTTAAATACGTTGTCCCTATTTGAACTTATTATATTACATGAAAACAATATTCATCCCTTTCTCCACTTTGTAAACATTAACAAATGTTTAGGGAATCCAACCTACCAACGTGTGTAAATCCACATAGCGACAAACCTTTTCAATGGAAATATCTGGTGCCTACCCTTATAAATATAACTAAAAACTTCCACTTCTCCATTCTCTCAATACACACCAATTTCTCTACTTTCCACTTCTCCAAACTCAACCAAATTCTTCTGAGCATAGACTCCTATTTCTAAACCCCAAACCTTCAGCTGGCATGATCATGAAGTACTTAACTGGAATATACACTAATCTAAAATGGGTGTTTAATTTCCTTCTATATTAACCCTTCTACAACCTCCATTATTCACACCTTCACACAATTGGAGAACAGCCTATTAGAATATGCAGTTATGAAAAAACCCCTGGCTTAGAGGAAGATGTAGATTGTGCTGTATGTCTATGCAAAATTGAAGCAGGAGATAAAATTAGTGTGCTAACGTGTAACCATATGTATCACAGAGATTTTTGTTACATCCAGAATAATGATAGTGATACATGGTGGATACGTTAAGTAATGTCTTTTAGGCTTTGTATATATGTAATGAACTAAACCTTGCTTTCTCATATTTAATAATAAATTTGACTCTTTGTTAAACATTGTATAATTTTACCTCAAAAAAAATATGTTAATGTTAATATGTTTCGCCTAAATTTTACTATTTTCAATATATTAATGCTGCATTTTTTTCCGATAATTAGGATTTTGTATTAATAGTCATTTAGCTTAACAATATAGACACACCCTCTGTCCCCACCTTCTATGATGGGTTTGAGAGGGAGTCTAATCATTTGCTAGAGCTAAAGGAATCTAAATACACCAAGTTCAAATACAACACGCATCAATGGGGGACACCACGACTTTATTGAAGAAACACCCCCACAACCAATGGCGGACCCAAGTGTATTTCAGGGGGTTCAAGGGAACCCCTTGAAAAAAATAAAAGTAGCACTTATTTTCTAGGAAAAATTATTTTTGCATGCTCTGACAAATACTTTTTGCACCCAATTCCCTAGTTTTGCACCAAAGTTCCCACTTTTAGACTACTCTAGTGCACCTTAGTCAAACAATCACTAGTGCAAAAAAGGCTTTTTGAATCGGTTATTTGGCACATTTGGAATCGGTTATTGGCCGATTCGAATACTCCCGATTCTAAATGTGGGGACATTTTCAATCGGTTAAATAACCGATTCAAAATGTGACATTCAGAATCAGTATGTGACATTCAGAATCATTTGTTTGTAACAATCGATTCACAATGTGACATTCAGAATCGGTTGTTGCAAACAACCGATTCAAAATGACACATTCAGAATCAGTTGTTGCAAACAACCGATTCAAATTGCATTTTTGTCATCAAATAAATTACAGAATGCTACTATAATATTCATACAAAAGACTAGATGGGACTAGATGGTACCCAGCGATCATGAATAGCTAATTTATTAATTTCAAAGCGAATGATACAACTCAGCTGCCCTATGCGGCATGTGAACTGGTGGCTTAACCCACCAACTAGGAAGAATCGGCCTAACCCGAGTTCAGCCACTGAAACGGAAATGAAATCTCGCTCCCCATGACCAGCCCCTGACTTCACTATTTATAGAATTCATAGGAAGACAGTTGGGTCATTTACAACAGCCAGCCCCTCCTGTGGATATCTTGTACTGCATGACTTTTATTGCAGGCCAAAGTTTTGATGATGAAAAAGACCAGAGCTAAAGGTGATACGAGTAAAAGTTGACCAAAGCCAAAGTTGATGGCCAAAGGTGATGAAAGTGACAAAGTATCAAAGTCACAATCCAAGACAATCAAGCTCAAGAATTGAAGTTTCAAGATTTAAGGGTAGTCCTTATAAATAAGGGTAGTCCATAGGGTTTGGGTGTGTCTTAGGAAAAAGTGTAAGCTCTTACGAAGGTCAGCTCATCTCTCAAAGTCCTACGTTTTTCAAAATGCATGCATGCACACGTAAACATAAAAAGGTTTTTGAGAAACTATAAAATCGACTCACACTACTTTTAACTAAATATCAAAATCGATTTTCAACTCACTATGAAAGCATACAATCGATTCATATTATTTTTACTAAGTATATAATCGATTGATAAACTCTTTTTCAAAGCAAAGAATCAATTCATATTGTTTTCACTAAGTACATAATCGATTTCCTCTCTCCTTTATTCAAGTACATAATCGATTCTTAAGTGTAAGGAAGCACATAATCGATTTCCTTTTTCTTTTAAGGAAGCAGATAATCGATTTCCTTTTTCTTTTAAGCAAGCACATAATCGATTCCCTCATGTTTTAAATAAGCACATAATCGATTTGCATATCCCTTGTTTTAAGCACATAATCGATTTGCATCTTATTCATTCTCAAGCATATAATCGATTGTCAGTTATAGTTCATTCATGCAAACAATCGATTCTGACATTTCCATAAATGTTTCAACGTTAATATTTTCCTCATAGCCTATAAATAGAGGCTTCATTCTTCACAATTCAAAACAACCCATTTTCACGATTCAGAACACTTTTTAGAGAAACTCTTCACACTTTCATTTCTGCTCTTCTCGCACCGTTGGTCCGTCAGAGCTGATCTCTCGCAAGAGTTAGTCGGGGTTGGAACCTTCAAGTTGTATTATCTGCCTACATTAGAGGTATTTCGGTCTTTAAGTTTGTAATTGTTTATTGGTTGTATTTTGTACTAGGGAGTGGGGTATCTCTCTAGGGTAGCTGTTTGTACTAGGAAGAGGGGTATCTTTCTGGGGCAGCTTGTTGTAACAAGGGTGGCGTATCTCTTGTTGTATTGTGGTTAGATTTGAGGGCTCTTCAATAGGTGGGGTATACTAGGTGAAGAGTGCCTGAGTCTGTAAAGGTTTTTCCAAGGCACCTGTAAGCCTTGTTTTGTGTTAGTGGAAAATCTCACAAGGGTGTGAGGACTGGACATAGGTCACTAGGAGGTGACCAAACCAGGATAAATCTCTGTGTGTTTTATCGCTTTATTTTCTAATTCCTTCGCTTCCACTTAACCTGCACGAAAATTAATCTAAATCATTGAAAAGGGGAAAAAGTTTTCAGAAGTTTTAAATCTCAATTCACCCCCCCTCTTGAGACTGAAGCCACTTGGCAACAAGTGGTATCAGAGCTAAATTCTTGTATAAAGGGCCTAGCAGCTTCAAGAGAAATGGCTTCAGGTTGGTATACGTAAGAGGTTGCATCTCTTTTTCGTCCTCCGGGATTCAACAGAGAAGACTATGCATATTGGAAAGAAAGAATAAGAATATTTATAGAAGGGGTAGATATAGATATATGGGATGCTGTGGAAAATGGACCTTTCGTTCCCACACACATGGTAAATGGCACACTCACAGTAAAAGAAAGAAATGAATGGACGGAGAATGATAAAAGGAATGTTTAACTCAATTTCCGGGCCAAGAACATTATCACTTCTGCACTTAGTCCCGATGAATTCTTCAGAGTATCAAATTGTAAAACTGCTCAAGAAATGTGGGACAACCTTCAAGTCACTCATGAAGGTACCAGTGAGGTAAAAAGAGCAAGAACAAATACTCTCATCCGGGAATATGAATTGTTTAGAATGGATCAAGGAGAATCCATACAAGAAATGCAAAAGAGGTTCACTCACTTAGTGAACAAATTGGGTTCATTAGGAAAATCATTTCCTCCCGAAGACTTGATCAACAAAGTGCTGAGATGTCTAAACAGAGAATGGCAACCAAAGGTAACTGCTATAGCTGAATAGAGAAATTTAGCTACCATGTCACTTGCCACTCTATTTGGGAAACTACTAGAGCACGAGTTAGAGCTCACTCGTCTAGCAGAGCATGAAGGAAAAGACAAGAAAAGGAAAAGCCTAGCTTTCAAGGCTTCAAGTTCAAGTTCATTCGACGACAGTGATGATTCGCAAAATGAGGATGATGAAGAGGATGAGAATATGGATCTAATGGTAAGACAATTCAAAACTTTCATAAAAAGATCTCTCAAAAAGATTTCTCCAACCAAAGGAGTCTCATACAAGGAAAACTTCTCAAGACCACCAACTTGCTACGAATGTGGCAAATCCGGACACATGAAGATGGAATGCCCGAAATTACAAAGAAAACGATCAAAGTTTGAGGAAAAGGGATCCAAGAGAAACAAGAGTAGAAAAGCCTACACAGCATGGGAAAACAATGACATGAACTCATCAGATGAATCAGAAAGTTAAAAAGATCAAGTTGCTCTCATGGCCGACCACGACAGCAAAAGTGAAACTGAGGTATCTTCTAACTCTGAAACTTTGCAAGATGCTTATGATGAACTGTATGAAGCATTTACTGAATTGCATGATAATTCCTTAAAACTAGCTAAAGCATTAGATAAATCCAAGAAAGTCATCACTCATCTTCAAAATGATGTTATTGCATTAACTAAGGAAAAACTAGAACTTAGAAAGGAAAATCATAGTCTTGCATGTTTCAAAGAAAATTATATTTGCGATAAATGTGTTGAACTTGAAAAGAAAATTCATGATCTAGAATCGACCGTTGGAAAATTGTCTAACTTACAAAATGTGCATCATAGATTTCCTAGAAACAATAGCTCATAGAAAGGCATGTGCATTATAAACCAAAATTTTCCGCTAGACCTTATATTAAATGTTATTATTGTGGTAAACTTGGACATACTGCATCTGTTTGCATGTCAAGAGGTAGACAAAATGTGAAAAAGGTATGGGTTCCCAAAAGGACCATACCAAACACTAATCCACAAGGACCCAAAGAGTTTTGGGTGCCTAGAACCTTGTTTTAGATCATTGCAGGTATGCTTCAAGGTATGGGGGCAGATTGATACCTTGACAGCAAAGACTCAAAGCGCATGACCGGAGACGCAATAAAGTTCTTAACACTCACCCCCGGAAAAAGCCTTCATGTGACTTGTGATAAATAGAGGGAGAATCACTGGTAAAGGTTAGATTGGTAAAGTATCACTCACCTCTATTGAAAATGTGCTTTAGAATAGTTTATTAAGTCAAATATGTGACTAGAGTAATCCCCGAATCTTATGGTAAGAACAAAGAATCTTCGTGAAGGTTAGTCCTTATAAACGATCCATCCATTATGATTGACATGTATGCAAGAAAGTAAATGGTTGATTTTTATTTCATGCATCATTAAGAACTATATTTATAAGGCATGTTAGAATAACAGGAAACAACAAAGTATTCTGGTCAACCCTCTAGGACTGAGCATATAGAAGTCATATATCACCTTCTTAGAGGTTATGGTTAGAAAGGCGATAGTGTGATTGAGTTAGTTGAATCGTCAAAATCAGCTAGTTGATATTTTCACAAATCCATTGCAAAAGAAAACCTGGTTCTTCAGTTATTCAAGGGTAAAATATGTTTTTAGTCCCTACAAAATTGGCTCCTTCTAAGTTTAGTCCCTACATTAACGAAATAGGCGTTTTGGTCCTCATCTTATTTTTCCGTTTTCAATTTTAGTCCCTCATGACTTTTAATAGCGCTTCAAAACTTTTAATAGCGCTTATAAAAGGTCAAAAAAGCGCTATTAAAAGTCATGAGGGACTAAAATTGAAAACGGCAAAATAAGATGAGGACCAAAACGCCTATTTCGTTAATGTAAGGATTAAACTTAGAATGAGCCGATTTTGTAGGGACTAAAAACATATTTAACCCTTTATTCAAATGAGTTTTCAATTAAAAGTTTTTCAAAGTAATTTTGTAAAGAAAAGTGAATTTAAGTGAAATTGTGACTTGTGAATTTCTACAGTTGAAGTACTACTTTTTCTTGAAATCTATTTTACAATCAACTGCTAGCTCAGGTATTCTTCGATAATACATGATCACAATCGTTGTTTATCTAGAAATTTTTTTTCCAAAACTCTACTTCCCATATTCTGGCTGCCATCACCAACTTTCAAACTAAGCAGCGTGAAATGTATGAAACTTAAAAAAAACTGCTTCACAGATTTTGAGACTCATGATTAGCTTTTACTTGTTTTGATGAAATATTCTCTGGTTTCAAATATGATTTTCTTTTAGTTTTGATGATCACTTATAAATCTGCAGTGGTTCTTTTACCTTGTCAAATAGCTGTGTCATTCGATTCGTAAACTTCATCATATGTCGACCCTTTTGATCATGACAAAAAGGGGGAGAAATATAGTGTTGCATTAAGCATATTGAATAAGTATATAATACTATCATATTAAACATATTGGGGGAGAAATATTGTCACTTCGCATATAGTAAATGAAACAGAGGGAGCATCAAGTAAGGGGGAGTATAATCACATATATATGTTTGCATTATTTTTCTTTGATGAACTAACCTCCCACCTTAAGATGAGTAAAGTTTTGTGCATCATCAAAAAGGGGAGAATGTGGATATCTTGTACTGCAGGACTTGTATTGCAGGTCAAAGTTTTGATGATGAAAAAGACCAGAGCTAAAGGTGATAAGAGTAAAAGTTGACCAAAGCCAAAGTTGATGGCCAAAGGTGATGAAAGTGACAAAGTATCAAAGTCACAATCCAAGACAATCAAGCTCAAGAATTGAAGTTTCAAGATATAAGGGCAGTCCTTATAAATATGGGTAGTCCCTAGGGTTTGGGTGTGTCTTAGGAAAAAGTGTAAGCTCTTACGAAGGTCAGCTCATTTCTCAAAGTCCCACGTTTTTCAAAATGCATGCATGCACACGTAAACATAAAAAGGTTTTTGAGAAACTATAAAATCGATTCACACTACTTTTAACTAAATATCAAAATCGATTTTCAACTCAATATGAAAGCATACAATCGATTCATATTATTTTTACGAAGTATATAATCGATTCATAAACTCTTTTTCAAAGCAAAGAATCAATTCATATTGTTTTCACTAACTACATAATCGATTTCCTCTCTCCTTTATTCAAGTACATAATCGATTCTTATGTGTAAGGAAGCACATAATCGATTTCCGTTTTCTTTTAAGGAAGCACATAATCGATTCCCTCAAGTTTTAAATAAACACATAATCGATTTGCATATCCCTTGTTTTAAGCACATAATCGATTTGCATCTTATTTATTCTCAAGCATAATCGATTCTGACATTTCCATAAATGTTTCAACGTTAATATTTTTCTCATAGCCTATAAATAGAGGCTTCATTCTTCACAATTCAAAACAACCCATTTTCACAATTCAGAACAGTTTTTAGAAAAACTCTTCACACTTTCATTTCTGCTCTTCTCGCACCGTTGGTCCGTCAGAGCTGATCTCTCGCAAGAGTTAGTCGGGGTTGCAATCTTCAAGTTGTATTATCTGCCTACATTAGAGGTATTTCGGCCTTTAAGTTTGTAATTGTTTATTGGTTGTATTTTGTACTAGGGTGTGGGGTATCTCTCTAGGGTAGCTGTTTGTACTAGGAAGTGGGGTATCTTTCTGGGGCAGCTTGTTGTAACAAGGGTGGGGTATCTCTTGTTGTATTTTGTTAGATTTCAGGGCTCTTCAATAGGTGGGGTATCCTAGGTGAAGAGTGCCTGAGTCTGTAAAGGTTTTTCCAAGGCACCTGTAAGCCTTGTTTTGTGTTAGTGGAAAATCTCACAAGGGTGTGAGGACTAGACGTAGGTCACTAGGAAGTGATCGAACCAGGATAAATCTCTATTTTCTTTATCGCTTTAGTTTCTAATTCCTTCGCTTCCACTTAACCTGTGCGCAAATTAATCTAAGTCATTGAAAAGGGGAAAAAGTTTTCAAAAGTTTTAAATCTCATTTCACCCCCCCTCTTGAGACTGAAGCCACTTGGCAACACCTCCCAGTAGCTAAAACTAACTATCCTAACCACTAAATAACTAACCTAACAGAGCAACTGAAGACTGTGTCATCAACATTTTCCTCATTTTTCTCACCTGTGCGTTCTGTGTTAACATCGTCCTTAGCTTCAGCTTCAGCCTCAGCTACCTTCTCTTCTTTAACAACATCTTCTGCAGCTGTTGGTGGTTCTGGTTCCTGCACCTCAACAACAGGATCAGCATTTTCTGTGCTTTCCTCAACATGTTCTGTCTTGGCTTCTTCCTTCTTTGATTTCTCCTCTTCCGTGACTGTGTCACTGCCACAGCTTCTTCTACCACCTTTTTAGTCTCAACTAATTTTGGAGCTGCTGCAGGTTCTACCGTGGCTTCTTCTTTCTCTTTTTCTTCTTTTGTTTCTGATGCTTCGGGTGCTGGATTCTAACAGTCAACAATTTTTTCTTCACTGCTCTTCTCCTCAGCCTTCAATGATACCTCATCAGTTTTTTCTTCCTGGAGTGCTGTCTTTGCTGATATAACCTACAATATCATATTCCAACCAGCAAAGACATATTCAGATGAATCAAATCAAATCTTTTTGTTAAACATTTCTTACTGTTTCAGTTTGAAAATTTCTTCTTCATTTCCTTCTTTGAAGCTTTGCATTCCTTGCAGCAGCCTCACTAGCAGCGGCACGAGCAGCAGCATCCATCTCCTTGCTTGATTTTTTCTTTTTCAATGAAGCAACTTTCTTAAGCCTTTCTTTAACATCAGTAGCAGATACATCCTCATAGATTTTTGACTCAATCTGGCCTTCAAGTTCTTTGAGTCACCTCCTGCAGTATGATGCAAAAAAACATATGCAGCAAATGTTACCAACATATTTATTTCTACAGAAACTGGATCTTACTCCTAAAAAATGAACAAGTAACACAAACAAAGATGAAACTAGATCTTACTCCTAAAAAATGAACAAGTAACACAAACAAGAGAATTCCCATTAGTAATTTTTGTTTCATAACCAAGGTGAAAGCTTCTTTATTCCCATTAGTAATTTCTGCACTATCACTATGTTTTGTTGCAGCCACGACAACGTGTGTACTCATTTGAGTTTGACACTAGGTTTGTGTCCTTATACAACATTAACCAATGAAGAACAAGCCTATGTTATTTCTGGTTTGAAGAGGATATTGGTTTTTAATAAAAAATCTATAAACCTCAAGCTTTGACTAACAACCATATAAAACAACCAGATGGTTGTTAGTCCCAGTAGTCTCTAAACAGATTTACAGTTAAGCTGTTAATTCAGTTACAAAGATTTAAAGACAATTTAAATTTGTTATAAGTTGTTACTATCAAGTAACCAACTATAACAAACCCCGTACGGGTCTTTTACATTGTATATATATACAGCTTCATGCATAAAATGTAAATACAGTGATTACAATTCAATTGAATAAAAAAATTTACAAGTCTTTCTTTATACCCTCTGTGAAGTTTTCTGTTCTCTTTCTTCTTCATCCTGCGTATCTTCTTTGTCCAGTTTTTTCTGAGATCTTTGTGTTGCATCTTCAACAAGTGGTTGAAGTAAGTCCTCACAAAAAAAGAGAGAAATAAAACAGAGTTCGTATATGTTGAGTCATCATCACATGTAAATTAGTGTGCAGTTTATAGCCAAAATGTCTGTCACTTAAGTCTTATTTCAGTCAATTGCCAAGGGATTTGGCATAGTTTCAGTTTTATGTAATAAGCTGTGTGTTGTAACAAATTGCATTGGAAGACCTTGAATTTGATGTGGCGTCTACTAGCGAACCAGACACTTGCCTAGTGACGAAACGGAGAAAAGTAGGAAGGAAAAGGATCAGCCATTCATCGCGGTGCGGCCAAGAACGGTCGCGCCTTAACCTAGCTTTTCAGCAGGAGGTCAGGATGGGACCAACTCGCATCGCGAGGCGATGGTTGGCCGAAGGTTGGGTTATATACTTCAGTTTTGCGTTTTTGTGAGCACTTCGTCTTGGGAGCGGAACTGAGAATTGGAGCAGCTGAAGGGTGCAATTTTGGGGACTTCTCATCACTTGGGAATAAGGGTTTGAAGGTTCTAATGTCTTCCTTCATGTTTATCTTCTTCTTTATCTTAGTTTCTACTCTTAGGATGATGTGTAACGAAACTTCTTAGATTGGGGAGAGATGATTCTCCGCAAACCTATCTATTGAACACTTTGCTATAGTTAATTAAGTTATTTGTTTGATTTATGATATGTCTAGACCTCTATGTTTAATGCTTTATTACTACATTTGATAGTTTTAATGATTTAGGGTTTGTGAACACCATAGGGATATGGGTTTGCATACTTGATATGAGGTTTTAGATCACATACTTGTGATCAACATAGGAATATGGGATTGGATATGTGAATTCTCTAGTTCTAGGGTTTAAGGCTTTACCTATTGGCATGTATCACCTAAGGAATTAGGGTATCTCAATTAGGTAAAAGGGGTTTTGAGGCAAGGGATTGTCCTTAACCTACTTTAGTGAATTGAATCTGATATCCTGGATAAATAACTTGAATTAACTGAAGGTTCATATGATAGGTGAGGGGAGAGGATTCGATCCCTAATCGCTTTTCTTGCTTTATTAAACAAACGCTTTATTTCACGGTTACTACAATTTCAACTCTCTTTCAATTGCCTACGTCTAAGAATTGACAACTCGACTCATGATAATAACACGCAATCCCTGTGGATACGACCGGTTCTTACCGTTTTTGCTATTACTTACAACGTTTTTGTACACTTGCCGAAAAACTAACAAGTTTTTGGCGCCGTTGCCAAGGATTGTTGATTTCATTATTGACAAGGCAAAGGAGTTAATTCTTAGTTGTTTTAATTTTCAGTTGTGTTATTATTATTTATTTTAGTTTATTTCATTTTAGTTTTAGTTTTCCAATTAGATACTTAGTTATTGTGTTGGACTTGTTGACGGTTTGTTTAGTGTTTCAGTGAGTAGTTCAGGCGGGGGCAAAGTTCGAAAGAATTGCTGTTTGACCCCGAAAAAAAAAAAGAGAATAAGCAAACCGGAAGAAAGCCAAATTAGCAAGAGGAAGTGATGGCTGAAGATCCACCTCCCAGGCGGACTCTTAGTGACTTTGGGAGGAGAAATCAGGGCATTCATGCTTACACCCTCCGACCAGTGTGGGCTGCCACCTTTGACATCAAGTCATCCATTCTCACCGCACTGAAATCAGAGCAGTTTTCAAGGTCAGATGCTGAAGACCCCAACCAACACTTATCCTAATTCAATGAGATTTGTGGAACCACATATCCTAAGGGGGTTGATGAAAATTCCAAGAAAGTGCGCCTGTTTCCATTCACTCTAACAGGCCAGGCAAAAGATTGGTTGAATACTCCCCCACCAGGAACTGTCAATGCTTGGAGTGACCTTGAAAACAAGTTCCTAGAGAGGTTCTTCCCAATCTCCAAGTTTTTCAAAAAGAGAGCAGAAATCTACAACTTTGCACAATGGGATTCAGAGTCCCTATATGATTCCTGGGAAAGATTTAAGCTGTTATTGAAAAAATGTCCAGGGCACGGTGTTGATGATTTCCTACAGTTGCAAACGTTCTGTTATGGATTGCGACCTCAAACCAGGATGATGTTAGATGCCTCAGCAGGCGGGTCCTTAGGTCCTAAAACTTGGGAGGAAGCTAAACAGTTGGTAGAGGATATGATTTCAAACAAGTACAGATTGAAAAATGACCGTGGAGCTGTAGCTAAGAAGGGTATGTTGGAGTTGGACTCTAATAGTGCAATATTGGCTCAACAAAAGCTAATGTCTCTCCAAATGGAATCTCTCACCAAACAAGTGGCTGCTGCTTTGGAAGTTAGATCTCAAACTCCAACAACTGCTCAAGTAATGCAACTTCATTACCATGGAACTCATTTGGAAGATGCTCTGAAATAATGCCTGCAAATGACTCAGACCACTTTTCACTCTCAAGAGCAAGCAATGAAAATTATGGAGAAAAACCATGAAACTTCGATGAAGAACCTGGAGGCTCAAATTAAGGAGTTATCAAGAAAGCTTGTAGAAACATCTAACAGTGGCGCTCATGCTAGTACTAATCATAACTTCAGGTATGAAAGTTGTAATGCTATTTCATTGAGAAGTGGTAGAGAGCTGAATCCCGTTGAAGTGACCAAACCCAAGTCCGGAAAGGAGAGTAGTGAACATGAGGTATTGAGGGAGAAGTTGAAAAAGAAAAATGGAGGAGTCGAAAATGAGTTAAGTGAAAAAAGTGAGGGAGCTGTGAAGTCTAGCCAAAAAGAGATTGAACGGGAGGATCACATAGTTTGGAGGGAAGCTCAAAATTCCCAATGTTGGGAAGGTGTAAAAATCCAACAAGAAATAACCCAACAAATCGTTTGCCCTACTAATCTTTTGAGCAGCAAGGAAAGAAGTGAAGAGCTTGATCGATATTTAGATTCCTTCTATGCCTTGTTCGTCACCCTTCACCTTGAGAGGGTATGGAAGCATCTGCAATTACACTTCAAGTTCATGATGTTCTTGCCCCAGAAACAAAAGAAGAAGGATGATGTGTTCTTTGTGTCATATATTCCACCTTAATAGTGGAATTGCAGACGTCAAGCTTATAGGACGATAAACAAGCGCTTCATGGGAGGCAACCCACGGTAGAGGTAGTCGATTTTGAATTTTGGTTGTACTACTGTTATGACTTTTACATTGATTATGATGCACCACAACTTTGAACTCATTTTCAGTTGGTGGTTGTTTAGCTCTAACATGTTTTGCAGCTACCATGTGATTACTTTCAAATCAGATTTTATCATCAGGTGGTGTCAGTGGTCGAGACAATAGTTGAGGAAGATCTAGATCATCTGTGGGCAGGCTGTCGAGAGTTTCATCTCTTCCATCCCAGCCGTGAGGTTTGAGCCCAAACACTTTATCATTGCTTGTGTGTATATTCCTTGCTTGCATTATTCTACAAAACTTGAACTTGTGCTTAACTATCTTGCATGTGATTTACATACACACCGAGGCAAAAATTTTGGAAACCCTGAGCCTTTCAAGCCACCTAATAAGTATCTATCCTTTGTTAGCCCCTCTGAGCCTAATTGTTATTTTTATATTTTTTCTGCAAAATGCCTAGTTGTTTCTTAACTTGGAGTTAGGTAGACAAAAGTGTGAAAGTGGGAAAAATTCTAAGTTTGGGGTTGCTCATGGAATAGCAACAATTTAAGTTTGGGGTGGTATACAAGAGAAAGGAACATCATAAAGAAAAAGAAAAAGAAAAAGAAAAAATATATATATATATATATATATATATATATATATATATATATATTTCAAAAAGAAAAAAAAATAATAAAGAAATAAATGATTTTCCTTCTCTTGTGAAATGCTTATGGGAAATGGGTATGTAAGTGTGATTGTTGAACTTGACATAGAGAGAGGTAGGCGTAACTCCAAGTTGTAACCTACTTATCCAAATGCTATCCACCCTTACCTAAGCCCTGTTACAACCTTTAAGTCCTCAAATAGTGTGTGTGCATATCATGTGTATTGACTGTATAGAACTTGTTCAAGCCTATGAAACGATGGTGCAGGTATTGTGAATTGAGTGACTACCTAAGACACCTCAAAAGAGAGAAACACTAGTGAGATGTGTGAAAAAGAGAGGACTTGAGACTGCTTGCCTACCTATGATCTTGTGTTTTCCAATTCAATTGTGTTGTCACTATATTTTGTTGGATGATATTTTCTGATGTGCTGAAAGATCTGCTGGTGTGTGAAATATGTGAAAGCTGAATAACAAATTGCCACAGCCTGAATTGAGTGAATTGCTTGAGGACAAACAATTATCTAAGTTTGGGGTAGTGTTGAGTATTCATCACATGTAAATTATTGTGCAGTTTATAGCCAAAATGTCTGTCAGTTAAGTCTTATTTCAGTCAATTGCCAAGGGATTTGGCATAGTTTCAGTTTTATGTAATAAGTTGTGTGTTGTAACAAATTGCATTGGAAGACCTTCAATTTGATGTGGCGTCTACTAGCGAACTAGACACTTGCCTAGTGACGAAACGGAGAAAAGAAGGAAGGAAAAGGATTAGCCATTCATCGCGGCGTGGCCAAGAACGGTCGCGCCACAACCTAGCTCTTCAGAAGGAGGTCGCGACGCGACCAACTCGCATCGCAAGGCGATGGTTGGCTGAAGGTTGGGTTATATACTTCAGTTTTGCGTTTTTGTGAGGCTCTTCGTCTTGGGAGTGGAACTGAGCATTGGAGCAGCTGAAGGGTACGATTTTGGGGACTTCTCATCACTTGGGAACAAGGGTTTGAAGGTTCTAATGTCTTCCTTCATGTTTATCTTCTTCTTTATCTTAGTTTCTACTCTTAGGATGATGTGTAACTAACTTCTTAGATTAGGGAGAGATGATTCTCCCCAAACCTATCTATTGAAAACTTTGCTATAGTTAATTCAGTTATTTGTTTGATTTATCATATGTCTAGACCTCTATGTTTAATGCTTTATTACTACATTTGATAGTTTTAATGATTTAGGGTTTGTGATCGCAATAGGGATATGGGTTTGCATACTTGATATGAGGTTTTAGATCACATACTTGTGATCACCATAGGAATATGGGATTGGATATGTGAATTGTAACACCCCTTTTCTAATAACTTTAATTTTAAATAAAATCAGAGTCTCTTTTTTTTTTTTTTGAAAACAATTCAAGCGAGTGCTACATTTACTCCATAATTAACAAGATACATAACACCGTAAGGAAGGTTCAGTTCGCATCACTAAAACCAGTCACCACCAGCAGCGGAATAATAAAGAGTTCAAAAATTAAAACCAATACATCACCAACAAGTCTAGCAGTTTTAAGAAAATAAAACATAAACCTAAGACACCCCCCCTGGTGCTACGTATCAGAGCGTGACACTTCCTACCAGACGAAGGCATACAGGAAACCTTCACTCATCATTACCTGCACGTTGCCGACATAAGAAGCAACATAAAGGCAGTAGGGTGAGTCTCTTTTCATAATTAATAACATATGGAAATTAAGAAATGCATAGGAAAAAGGAAGTCAGGCACACCAATTCACAATAATGGAACAATCGCATCAATATTGTATTTCCAAACAGCACCACACAATATATGATTTATGCATGTAATGCAACCCAAACTCCACGGGTACATGCATGTCGGATCCGTCACCAAATACAAATAGGCCGTAGCCTCTGCTCACCAAATACAAATTAGGCCGTAGCCTCTGCTCACCAATAATGCACATGCTTCATGCGGTGTTATGGAGAATGCATCACAACACACCACAAATCAGTCAATTTCACATTTTAAATTCTAGTCTCACCATAGTGCATTAATTAACTCACCAAATTAAAATTAGGCCGAAGCCTCTGCTCACCAATCTCACCTCATCATCACTCACCAAGTCAGCTCACCACTCACACCAACACCCATTCAAATAGACCAACTTAGGACATTGACGAGACATAGAGAAAGTGGGTAAAAATAGCCATTTGGACACTTGAACACCATCAGCCAGAAACACCAGTAAAAATAAATTATTTTTGCATAAAATTGAGACTATTGGATAGGCACTGAAATTGGCTTCAAAACGCATTTTGAACCGTTGAATTTGGATAACCGAGTCAAAAGTTACGTTAAAAACAATTTTAGGAAAAATGTTAGACATCCTGGAACTGGCGCATGGGCGCTGGGCGCCCAGGGGCAACACAGCGCTTGGCGCATGGGTGCTTGGCGCCCAGGAGAAACAACACGCACAGGCGCATGGGCGCTGGCGCCCAGGAACAACACGCGCAACAGCGCACAGGCGCTAGGCGCCCAGGAGGCAACACGCGCAACAGCGCACAGGCGCTAGGCGCCCAGGAGGCAACACGCGCACATAGGCGCTGGCGCCCAGAAGCAACAACGCGCACAGGCGCGCCCAGGGAACAGCAGCAACATGGCGCCCAAGCACTAGGCGCCTAAGGCCAACATGCTACACAACTCATTTTTCTTCGAAATTCATTTTACACGAGCCAAATACTCAGGATATGAAAACTCAATAAAAATTTTATCAAAAGCTGAACATTATTTTTGGCGCCCATGCACTAGGCACCTAGTGAAAATACGCAACTCAACTCCTTTCTTGACCAAAATCAGTTTTCATGAGCCATTTTACCCAAGTATAAAAACCTGAAAACAATTTTCACAAAACTATCACCAGAACTTTGGGGCCCTTGGCGCCCATGACACAAGCAACATGCGCCAAAACTGGCAGCACAGGAACACTGGATGGCAACACAGGCAACAGAGACAGCAACACAGAATGGCAACACAGGCAACAGACACAGCACACAGTGACACAGAATGGCAACACAGGGCAACAGAATTTTTGGCAACAGGCGCAGCACACTGCTGGGCGCCTGGTGCCCATGACTAGGCGCAACACAGAATTTTTCAGCAATAGGCATATGGCGCCCAAGGCGCCTAGGGGCTCCCAAACAGAATTTTTTTCCACTTTCATTCACCAAATTAAATTCACCAAAATGCCCAATTACATATATATCACTAAAGTGTCACCATGAATTCTCAAATTCACCAAGCAAACATCAACAAATCATATTCTCAAACATGTATCATGCGAGTCACTTAGCAACAATTCAATTCACCAATTATACGATTTCAACATGAGCAATTCCTAATCAAGTATCACAACACTATAATTTAATCATCAAAACAACAATTCGTTCATGAAAATTATTCTAGAACCCTAACCCTAAGCATCACTAATTCGCATATCTATTAAGAACAAAAAGAGGACCCCCTAACCTTGTGAAATTCGAATTTGCTAGCCAAGCTCCAAGGAAGAATTGCGAACCACCAATGAGCCTCCTCCTCTTCTCTATGAGCTTCGCCTCCTCCTCTTCTTCTCTCCTTCTATTCGCAACTTTTCTCTTCTCACTTCTCCTCTCTTTTACGTTTCTTTCTTTCTTTTCACAATTGAGACAAAAATGCCACTAAGTCACAAGACCCATAGTGAGTCGAATCCTATGACTATCCAATGGGTCATGGGCTCACTTGTGGGTCATGGGCTCCGTGCACCGTCTAATTCGAGACAACACCTCCTAATAATTTAAAATAAAATAAATACATTAAACCTTGAATTATTTAATTAAATTAAATAAATATTGTAAGCCTTAAATAATTTAATTAAATAAATAATTAAATTATTTTGGGGCGTTACAACTCTCCCCCACTTAGAATATTTCGTCCTCGAAATTACCTGAATCGAACAACTCCGGATATGCTTCCCGCATCTTGCTCTCCAACTCCCAAGTCATACTCTCGCCAGCAGCTCCTAACCAAACCACTTTCACCAAAGGAATTTCCTTCCCTCTCAGAATCTTCACTTCTCTATCTTCAATCCGCACAGGCATAGTCTCCACGGTGAGATTATCCCGCACCTCTACTTCATCCATCTGAATCACATGGGACGGGTCCGGAATATACTTTCGAAGTTGTGACACGTGAAACACGTCATGCAAGTTCGAAAGATTAGGTGGCAAAGCCACCCTATAGGCAACACTTCCCACCCTCTCCGTAATCTGATACGGACCAATGAAACGGGGAGTTAACTTCTTAGATTTCAAGGCACGCCCAACACCAGTCACCGGAGTGACTCTCAGGAACACATGATCACCGGCCTGAAACTCTAAATCCTTCCTTCTCTTATCATGATAGCTCTTTTGTCGACTCTGCGACGCTTTCATCTTCTCACGGATTAATTTTACCTTCTCAGTTGTTTCTCGCACAATCTCAGGCCCCAACACTGCACTCTCCCCAGATTCATACCAACACAACGGAGTCCTACATCTCCGACCATACAACGCCTCAAACGGTGCCATACCAATACTAGAGTGAAAACTGTTGTTATAGGTGAATTCTATCAACGAAAGATGAGAATCCCATGAACCTCCCTGCTCAAGAACACATGCCCTCAACAAGTCCTCTAACGACTGAATAGTCCTCTCCGTCTGACCATCTGTCTGCGGATGATAAGCGGAGCTCAACCTCAACTTAGAACCCAAAGCTTCCTGCAAACTCTTCCAAAATTCATAGGTGAATCTTGGATCTCTATCAGATACAATACTAAGCGGAACGCCATGCAACTTCACAATAGTCTTGATGTAGATTTCTGCCAACTTTGGAACTGGATAAGTCATATTAATTGGTAAGAAATGAGCAGACTTAGACAACCTGTCCACAACCACCCATATAGCATCAAACCCTCTCACTGTATTTGGCAAACCAGTTACAAAATCCATGGAAATGCTATCCCATTTCCATTCCGGAATCTCCAATGGTTGCATCAACCCCGCAGGCTTCTGATGCTCAATCTTAGACTTCTGACAAGTCAGACACGAATACACAAACTGCGCCACATCCTTCTTCATACCAGGCCACCAGAACATTTTCTTCAAATCTTGGTACATTTTCGTAGCCCCGGGATGAATACTCAACTTGCTTCTATGGCTCTCCTCAAGAATCATTCTCTTCATCTCAGCATCGTCAGGAATGCAGATCCTATCTCTGAATCTCAATACACCTTGGGAATCTAACTTGAAATCTCTATCCACACCCTGATCATTCACAACTAACAGGTCTACCAACTTTACATCTGACTTTTGTGCTTCTCGGACACTAACCAAAAATTCATTGCCGATCTTCAACATCCCCAATCTGACACTCTGCGGTGTCACTTCACAAACCAGACTCATGTCCCGAAACTGCTCAATCAACTCTAACTCTTTCACCATCATAGCCGACATATGCAAACTCTTCCGACTTAAAGCATCAGCCACGACATTAGCTTTGCCGGGGTGATAGTTCAAGCCAAAATCATAATCTTTCAGCAATTCTAACCAACGTCTCTGTCTCATATTTAGCTCCTTCTGATCAAACAAGTATTTCAGACTCTTGTGGTCACTAAACACTTCAAATCTGGTACCATATAGATAGTGCCTCCAAATTTTCAGCACAAACACAATTGCAGCTAGTTCCAAATCATGAGTAGGGTAGTTCTTCTCATGGGTCCTCAACTGTCTGGACGCATAAGCTACTACCTTACCCTCTTGCATCAATACACCTCCCAAACCCATCTTGGAAGCATCGCAATATACTACAAACGGTCGATCAGGAACAGGCAAAGTCAAAACGGGCGATGTAGTCAACCTCTTCTTCAACTCATTGAAGCTCTCCTCACAGCGTGCATCCCACACAAAAGCTTTTCCCTTACACGTCAATTGAGTCAACGGAAGTGCCAACTTCGAGAAACCTTCAATAAATCTCCTATAATAACCAGCTAATCCCAAGAAGCTTCTGATTTCTGTAACTGACTTCGGGCTCTCCCATTGAGACACAGCATCAACCTTGGCTGGGTCCACAGCTATACCATTACCAGAGATAATATGACCAAGGAAACCTACTTCATTCAGCCAGAACTCACACTTAGACAATTTTGCATACAATTTCTTTTCTTTCAATACTTCCAGCACTAACCTCAAATGTTCTGCGTGCTCCTCTTCTGTCTTAGAATACACCAGAATGTCGTCAATAAACACAACTACAAACCGATCCAAGTAACTATGAAAAGTACGATTCATGTACTCCATAAACACACCCGGCGCGTTGGTAACACCAAACGGCATAACAGAATACTCATAGTGCCCATATCTCGTCCTGAAAGCGGTTTTCTGAATGTCTTCATCCTTTACCTTGATCTGGTGATAACCCGACCTCAAATCGATTTTACTAAACACCTTAGCACCTACCAACTGGTCCATCAGATCATCAATTCTGGGAAGCGGATACCTGTTCTTTATTGTCACTTTGTTCAATTGCCTATAATCGACACAAAGTCTCATACTCCCGTCCTTCTTTTTCACTAACAATACCGGAGCACCCCACGGTGACACACTTGGCCTTACAAATTTCTTCTCAAGCAGATCTTCTAAGTGCTTTTTCAATTCAGACAACTCTGAGGCTGACATTCGGTACGGTGCCATAGACACAGGCCTAGTACCAGGTATAAGATCAATGGCAAACTCAACCTCCCTCTCTGGCGGAACACTTGGAATTTCATCTGGGAACACTTCAGGGAACTCACACACTACTTGAACCCTTTCAATGATTGCCTGATTCTCAGCAGACAATGACGCCATCAAAGCAAACAGATGAACTCCCTCCTTCATTACCTTATGCAAATGACCAGCAGGCAGCAACACCGATTCTTCCTCTTCGGGAGGAAGGAAACTCACAGATCTCCGGAAACAATTAATATGCACATGGTTAAATACTAACCAGTCCATACCAAGAATGACATCCAACCCTCCCAACGGCAAACAAATAAGATCAACTAGAAAATTTCTGCCGAAGATTGACAGAGGGCACTTAGCACACACAAGAGAGGTAGTTACTGAACCCTTAGCTGGAGTGTCAATAACCATCTCCCTCATCATAGAAGATAAAACAAGGTCCAATTTCTCAGCACACAAAGCAGCAATAAAAGAATGCGTAGCACCAGTATCAATAATAGCAATCAAGGGAATACCATTAATAAAACATGTACCTCGAATCTCATTAGTGTCCTCTGATCCTGCGAGAGCAAACACCTTTCCATGGGACTTCTCTTTCTTCGGCTTAGTACACTTAGTACTAATATGACCTGATTCCCCGCAATTGTAACACACCACATCCCTTTTCTCACATTTCGCAGCCACGTGACCTTCCTTACCGCACTTGAAACATTTATTATCCGAGCAGTCAAAACTCTTGTGACCCGGCTTGCCACATCTGTAGCACACAACCTTCGCAGGGGCATCTCCCCCACTTGCTTTCTTATTATCAGCATACCTCTGCTTACCCTTACCAGCTGGAGCCTCATACGGTTTACCCCGGTTCTGAAACTTACCCCTCAGATCCCTCATGACCCTGGAGTGAGCATTACTATCATCCTCATATATCCTGCAACTGTCGATCAAATCAGCGAATACCCGAATCTTCTGATACCCTACAGCTTTCTTGATATCAGCCCTCAGTCCATTCTCAAACTTAATACACTTTGAGAACTCAGAATCAGCATCAGCATAATGGGGATAAAACTTAGCCAATTCAGTGAACTTGGCAGCATACTCTGTCACTGACATGCTTCCTTGCTTCAGCTCAAGGAATTCTATTTCTTTCTTACCTCTCACATCTTCAGGAAAATACTTCCGCAAGAACTCTCTACGGAAAACAGCCCAAGTTATCTCTTTATTAGCAGTTTCTAATCTCTGCCTCACCTCCATCCACCAATCATCAGCTTCCTCTGCCAGCGTATGGGTACCATACCTGACCTTCTGCGCATCATCACAATCCATGACCCGGAATATTCTTTCAATCTCTTTCAGCCATGCCAAAGCACCATCTGGATTATACTTGCCCTTAAAGACAGGTGGGTTCTCTCTCTGGAACGTAGCCAAATTGCGCGTCCCATCATTAACAGCACCGGGTATATTACCCATCGCCCCGGCTATAGCCTGCAAGGCAGCAGCAAGTGCAGCATCGTCCCGTCTGGCCATTCTAGTACTGCAACAGAAAACAAAATTCAGAAACGAGTAACAAACTCAATGTTACTCAACACGACGACTCGACTACCGGCCGGACAGACCGAACTGCTCTGATACCACTAATGTAACACCCATTTTCTAATAACTTTAATTTTAAATAAAATCAGAGTCTCTTTTTTTTTTTTTGAAAACAATTCAAGCGAGTGCTACATTTACTCCATAAATAACAAGATACATAACACCGTAAGGAAGGTTCAGTTCGCATCACTAAAACCAGTCACCACCAGCAGCGGAATAATAAAGAGTTCAAAAATTAAAACCAATACATCACCAACAAGTCTTGCAGTTTTAAGAAAATAAAACATAAACCTAAGACACCCCCCCCTGGTGCTACGTATCAGAGCGTGACACTTCCTACCAGACGAAGGCATACAGGAAACCTTCACTCATCATTACCTGCACGTTGCCGACATAAGAAGCAACATAAAGGCAGTAGGGTGAGTCTCTTTTCATAATTAATAACATATGGAAATTAAGAAATGTATAGGAAAAAGGAAGTCAGGCACACCAATTCACAATAATGGAACAATCGCATCAATATTGTATTTCCAAACAGCACCACACAATATATGATTTATGCATGTAATGCAACCCAAACTCCACGGGTACATGCATGTCGGATCCGTCACCAAATACAAATAGGCCGTAGCCTCTGCTCACCAAATACAAATTAGGCCGTAGCCTCTGCTCACCAATAATGCACATGCTTCATGCGGTGTTATGGAGAATGCATCACAACACACCACAAATCAGTCAATTTCACATTTTAAATTCTAGTCTCACCATAGTGCATTAATTAACTCACCAAATTAAAATTAGGCCGAAGCCTCTGCTCACCAATCTCACCTCATCATCACTCACCAAGTCAGCTCACCACTCACACCAACACCCATTCAAATAGACCAACTTAGGACATTGACGAGACATAGAGAAAGTGGGTAAAAATAGCCATTTGGACACTTGAACACCATCAGCCAGAAACACCAGTAAAAATAAATTATTTTTGCATAAAATTGAGACTATTGGATAGGCACTGAAATTGGCTTCAAAACGCATTTTGAACCGTTGAATTTGGATAACCGAGTCAAAAGTTACGTTAAAAACAATTTTAGGAAAAATGTTAGACATCCTGGAACTGGTGCATGGGCGCTGGGCGCCCAGGGGCAACACAGCGCTTGGCGCCCAGGAGAAACAACACGCACAGGCGCATGGGCGCTGGCGCCCAGGAACAACACGCGCAACAGCGCACAGGCGCTAGGCGCCCAGGAGGCAACACGCGCAACAGCGCACAGGCGCTAGGCGCCCAGGAGGCAACACGCGCACATAGGCGCTGGCGCCCCGAAGCAACAACGCGCACAGGCGCGCCCAGGGAACAGCAGCAACATGGCGCCCAAGCACTAGGCGCCTAAGGCCAACATGCTACACAACTCATTTTTCTTCGAAATTCATTTTACACGAGCCAAATACTCAGGACATGAAAACTCAATAAAAATTTTATCAAAAGCTGAACATTATTTTTGGCGCCCATGCACTAGGCACCTAGTGAAAATACGCAACTCAACTCCTTTCTTGACCAAAATCAGTTTTCATGAGCCATTTTACCCAAGTATAAAAACCTGAAAACAATTTTCACAAAACTATCACCAGAACTTTGGGGCCCTTGGCGCCCATGACACAAGCAACATGCGCCAAAACTGGCAGCACAGGAACACTGGATGGCAACACAGGCAACAGAGACAGCAACACAGAATGGCAACACAGGCAACAGACACAGCACACAGTGACACAGAATGGCAACACAGGGCAACAGAATTTTTGGCAACAGGCGCAGCACACTGCTGGGCACCTGGTGCCCATGACTAGGCGCAACACAGAATTTTTCAGCAATAGGCATATGGCGCCCAAGGCGCCTAGGGGCTCCCAAACAGAATTTTTTTCCACTTTCATTCACCAAATTAAATTCACCAAAATGCCCAATTACATATATATCACTAAAGTGTCACCATGAATTCTCAAATTCACCAAGCAAACATCAACAAATCATATTCTCAAACATGTATCATGCGAGTCACTTAGCAACAATTCAATTCACCAATTATACGATTTCAACATGAGCAATTCCTAATCAAGTATCACAACACTATAATTTAATCATCAAAACAACAATTCGTTCATGAAAATTATTCTAGAACCCTAACCCTAAGCATCACTAATTCGCATATCTATTAAGAACAAAAAGAGGACCCCCTAACCTTGTGAAATTCGAATTTGCTAGCCAAGCTCCAAGGAAGAATTGCGAACCACCAATGAGCCTCCTCCTCTTCTCTATGAGCTTCGCCTCCTCCTCTTCTTCTCTCCTTCTATTCGCAACTTTTCTCTTCTCACTTCTCCTCTCTTTTACGTTTCTTTCTTTCTTTTCACAATTGAGACAAAAATGCCACTAAGTCACAAGACCCATAGTGAGTCGAATCCTATGACTATCCAATGGGTCATGGGCTCACTTGTGGGTCATGGGCTCCGTGCACCGTCTAATTCGAGACAACACCTCCTAATAATTTAAAATTAAATAAATACATTAAACCTTGAATTATTTAATTAAATTAAATAAATATTGTAAGCCTTAAATAATTTAATTAAATAAATAATTAAATTATTTTGGGGCGTTACATGAATTCTCTAATTCTAGGGTTTAAGGCTTTACCTATTGGCATAAATCACCTAAGGAATTAGGGTATCTCAATTAGGTAAAAGGGGTTTTGAGGCAAGGGATTGTCCTTAACCTACTTTAGTGAATTGAATCTGATATCTTGGATAAATAACTTGAATTAACGGAAGGTTCATATGATAGGTGAGAGGAGAGGATTCGATCCCTAATCGCTTTTCTTGCTTTATTAAACAAACGCTTTATTTCACGGTTACTATAATTTCAACTCTTTCAATTGCCTACGTCTAAAAATTGACAACTTGCCTCTTGATAATAACACGCAATCCTTGTGGATACGACCGGTTCTTACGGTTTTTATTATTACTCGCAACGTTTCGGTACACTTGCCGAAAATCTAACAGTATACAGTTTCGATGACTGAAACAAACCCAGAAAAGAAAAAACAGAGAGATAGGCGGAAAGAAAGTACCTGTTCTCAAGGTGAGAACCGAAGCTGTTCCAGCATCTTCAAGGCGTGAAGATCAGCAGCCCAGAAACGCACAAAGAACATGGTTAGAATCACCAAACAACAATAGATCTTCAAACAAATCAAAAGTAAAAAACTGAGGTGCGGTTTTATACCTGTTTGGAGATCTCTACAGGCAGATCTTCATAGATCTGCAACCAGAAACAAGATTCAAAAGTTAGGGTTTACTGTGATCGTCAAGAGCAGTAAAACCGAACCTAGAAAAGGAGTAAGAACAGTGGTTCTACCTTCGTTGTGCATGATCCGTGTGTTTCATAAGCAAGGGAATATAGAAACCCTAACAAACTTATTCCATCTTAATTTGGTATCACAGGAGTACACTCATATTCCATGAAATAAATAAACACTCAGCAAACGAATGCACAGGTTCAAAATATAGAAAGCCTAACAAAGAAATAACTCAACCTTGGAAGAAAACCCTAGAAGAGGTAACGAAGACAGAGTGAGGCCGATTGTGCTGGTTTTAGAGAGATTGAGAGAGGGCGAAAAGGAGCGCGACGGTGATGCAGAGAAGGCGCGACGCGATGGAGAGACAGGGTGAGCTGAGAAGAAGAGAATACGGTGTGAGAGGGATGCGAGAGAGTGAAGAGATGCGAGAGGGTGAAGAGATGCGAGAGCTGGTCTTGGGGAGATGCGAGAGATGTGTGTGAGAGGGAAACTGAAAATGAGCTAGGGCTTGAGAGGAATGAGGGAAACAGGGTTAGAGGGAAACGAAAAACACGGGAGGGAGCGTGAAAAAATGTATAATGAAACAGACATTATGAATCGGTTGTTTAAAGAACGGATTCTGAATGTAGCTATTCGGAATCAGTTATTAAGTCAACCGATTCCCAATGTCTAAATTGGCACATTTCGAATCGGTTGTTTAACCAACCGATTCTAAATGTCTAAAAAAATCTGTCACACTTTCATTTAATCGCAAATTTGCCACCGCGTCCACATCTGGAATCGGTTATCCAAACAAACGATTCAAAATAGTGCTTTTTAAAGCTAATTTTTCACTAGTGAATCACTCACATCTAAGTCCCTAGTTTTGCACAAAAGTCTGTTAAAGTCTTACATTTATTATATTTTTAGTGATGTTTGTGTTTCAAAATTTTTACACCCCATGGCCTATGGTCCTGCATTCGCCACTGCCCACAACATCAAGAGTTTAAATGCTAACTCAAAGACTTCAAACAGATGGGGAAGAGAAAACTAGATACAGAGTACAAACACAAACATAGAAGAACAAAGGCCTTAGATGTTATCAAAACAATTCCTAAATTCCAAACCCTTATTAAAGGATTTGACTAAGAACTCTCCCTTTGTATAGAAGTGCCGCCAAGTTCTATCTTTGGTATGTTTATATAGATGCACTTCTTCAAGACTTTCCATTAATGCGTCAAATTTCCCTACTTCCAACTAAAAGAGGCTCCTCCTCCAAACTAGGTTCCAATGCCACTGTAGACCATCTCAGAACCCCGTATTCTCAATGGCTTCAACTGTTTTGCAGTCATATAGAGTATAGTCTAAGGGAATCTAAATATAAAGGGAATGGTTTCAATCCAAGTCTCCTGCCAAAATTTGGTATTTTTTCCTTCTCCCACTCATTTGCACCAGCCTTGCATGATCCCTTTATTTATCTTCTCATCCCAGCTTGCAACTTTTGAGATACTTCTTAAAATGCTACTCTTGATCCATTTATCCTGATGGTTGATGATCGCCACGTCAAGATTTAATTTTGTGAATAGAGTAGACTGTTCATTTATAGTGGGTTTCCTTCTTCTGAAAAGTGCCTCAACCACTTAAAGAGAAGGATCACACTCTTTATTATTAGATCATATCTATTCAAAGATCCCCAAAAATTTTTGGGTTTTGGATGATGAAGCACTTTATTAGCGGTAACCCTCTACCCTTATCGCTTCCTTGCTAAAATAACTGGCATTGCATTTGAATGATTTTCTTAATCACTTATTTGCTAGCTTTGGACAGTAACTCTGTTTTCCATATGGCCAGCTTATTTTTCTTTTCGTAAGGACCAGTTCCTAGGTCACTCATTTGTTTATATTTTCCCCTAAGGGGATCCCAAAGTATTTAGTCAAAAAATTTACCATTTGACAATGAGTATACTTGTGATGTTGTTAGCCCAGCTCCCTGTCCTTCCAAGGACAACCATTCCCGACTTAGCTAACTCAATTTTCAGTCCGCTAAGCAACTCGAAGCAATCCATGCTCCTTTTAATGTTGAGAAACGACTTTGACTTAGCTGGACAAAACACTACCGTGTCATCAGAAAATTGTAGATGTGAGATGCAGGCATCCTGGGCTTCAACCATTAATTATCCTTCTACAATGCCTAGCCTCATAGCTTGTTGATCAGTGCATTTTAATGCATTCTCTATAGCTTTGCATTTGGTGTTTTTAATTGCGTTTTGTACCTAATAGTTGACTCTTTGTATGTTTCTAATCTTTGGGTCTTATTTGAGAGTTAATGTATTTATGTAATTAATTTTCAGAATTATTTGCAGAGCTACAATTCTTCTGTTTAGCTCAAAACCCAATCTGATGTCTTGAAGGTCTAAATTGCGTATTACCAAAGCAGTACAGTCAAAAAATGAGTTTATAATATATATATATATATATATATATATATATATATAGGGTTAAATATGTTTTTAGTCCCTACAAAATCGGCTCCTTCTAAGTTTAGTCCCTACATTAACGAAATAGGCGTTTTGGTCCTCATCTTATTTTGCCGTTTTCAATTTTAGTCCCTCATGACTTTTAATAGCGCTTCAAAACTTTTAATAGCGCTTTTTTGACCTTTTATAAGCGCTATTAAAAGTTTTGAAGCGCTATTAAAAGTCGTGAGGGACTAAAATTGAAAACGGAAAAATAAGATGAGGACCAAAACGCCTATTTCGTTAATGTAGGGACTAAACTTAGAAGGAGCCGATTTTGTAGGGACTAAAAACATATTTTACCCATATATATATATATATATATATATATATATATATATATATATATATATATATATGGGCCAATTACTATTTTTTATCGGGCGTTTATCCAAGAACACATTTAGTGAATTAGGTTTTTGGTTGTGCTGAGACAAAATACGTTGGTCAGCAGCCAATCAACACACTTTTACTTTACGCTATCTTACTTACAATTTACGCCTTTTTCCCTGACCTCAATTGAAGCCTAAAACACTAAGTCAATATATTATTGAAAAGGATGTTGCTGTACGGATTTTTGAGGTTCTGTGCTTCATTGTTTATTGTAATTCATTTTAGTTTCTAATTTCGTCTCTCTATCATTTTCGTTAATTCGTTCTTATTGATTTGCAATTCAGTTCTTCTTGTTTTGCTTTAACCACTCGAATTCTGTTTTTTACAAAACGCGATTTGTTTGTGTACGATGCTTGCTTGTATACAATCTCGTTTTGTAACCTTTAATTATTTCGAGTTATTTGAATGCTTATTTTATTTAATTCAAATAGAAATTGATAGAGGATTGGCATGAATTCTGTTATGATATTGGTTATGTTTAACGGCGTGCCGCTTTTGTGACAGATTGAACCCACTATTTCGTCTCTTGCCTGAAACGGTGCGAATTCGTATAATCTAATTAACGCTTGTTTTAGTTAGCTTATATCAATCACGAATTGGAAATCAAATGGAACCTTGATAAATCCGAGGAGCACACCTCGAAACTGGTGAATAGATTGTCTTCCGTAAATTGCTTTTCTCTATTTAACTGAAACTATTTTCTCCAACCCCCCCGTTTGTTAATTTCATTCTTGATTTTGGTAAACTTAGTCTAGAGTGTGAGACGACCAAAGTTGCTTACCTTGTTACTATAATTATTTTAACCTGCGTACGACCGTTGATCACTCGTTCATTAGGACATTGAACATTTCTCCAACTAGAACGAAAAGGAAGGGCGACATTGGGTTATCTCTTTTGAGACCCATTTGCATTTTGAAAGGGGTCATGGGAGAACCATTCACTAGGATGGAAATAGAGGCACTATTTAAAAAGCTCATGGTCTATGGCCTCCAAGTCGTGCCAAATCCCATAAGCTCAAGGACATGGTCAATAAATTTCCCATTGATTGTATCATAGGCTTTACAGAAGTCGAGTTTCATAAGAACCACTTACATCTTGCTTCTCTTAGCCCAGTTAATGATTTCATTTGCAACAAAGGCTTCATCCAGAATCTGTCTACATGCGACAAAGGAAGTTTGGGTTTGAATTACGAGCGTGAGTAATACTTTCCTCAGCCTAGATGCATCACTTTTGAGATGACTTTGTAAATGTTGCCTACCATGCTTATAGGTCTATACTCAGATAATTTAGAAGCACCCTCAACCTTGGGTATTAGGGTAACCTAAGTAGTATTAATGCAAGTATTTACTTTTTTTATCTATGCTTTTCAGATTGTTGGTTCTCGCCATTTGCAACCAGTATTTTTCTTGCCGTTGGAGTCAAGACCACAATTGAGATTTCATGGGAATGCATCTAGCCGCCTTTACCTCACTTAGGATCCGTTTCTCACACAGGATGTCCAACTTTCTTAAATTATTTGCAAGTTCAAAGGAGAAAGATAGATATGAAAGGGGGTAAAAAGAAAAAATGAGGGAGAAGAATAATAAGTCAACCCTAACTTAAAACCTTTTGAGAATTTAGAGTCATACAGATTATTACTATTGTTTTGATGACCTTTTCTCCAAAACCCCCCCAACCTCCCTTCAACAATATAAGGAATAGACATGGGAAGACAAAATATTAAAGATTGAGCTTCCTAAAAAAATTCGTAAACCGCAAATATAAAGCAGTCGGCGAAAGAACAGATTTATAAATTTGGGGAAAAGAGAAAATATGTGTTGCAAGATGGAATGTGGTCCATGTTATACTCAGAACATGAAGAAGATGCCGATGTAGAAGACAATTTTCTGATGCAGAAAGATGAATTGTCTGAAGGTAAAAATATGGGTTGTGAGTTAGGTGTAGGAAGAAGTTGGGCTTGAATTTGCTAAGTGTGAAGCAATTCCGTGATTTTTCACTTCACTAATGTTGGATTCTGTGCATCTTTGCAAGAGCAAATGCAACTACAAAAAATGAGATGGGTAATGAGAGAGAAGTTGGGTGAAATGTATAGTAGTGGAATAATGGAATGGAAAGAAGTATGGACATGGGAGAGAAATAGTAGTAAGGAAACTTGAAACGTGTAGTGGAATGATTAGTATAATGGGAAAATTGATCAACCAGAAGTTGGCACGTGGAACTACCGTAGTGATTGTTATTATATTGATAATTGACTATTGGCTCTATACCTTTTTAGGCATATTTGTGGGCACAAATCCAAGAAGTGCCCAACAAGGAAAGCTCACCGCTATTGTAATGAGTTGAATTATCCCTTATACTCCCTATTAACAAGTTTTGCATATATATATATATATATATATATATATATATATATATATATATATATATATATATATATATATATATATATATATATATATAGTGGCCATTCAAAGTTGCTACGTGTGAAGTAGTTCCATGACTTTTCACTTCACTAATGTTGAACTTAACGCGTCTTTGCAAGAGAAGTTGCAACTGAAAAAATTGAGATGGGTAACGAGAAAAAGGTTGAGTGAAAGGTAAAATTGTGGAATAGTGGAATGAAAAGAAGTTGGGACATGAGAGTTGTAACACCCTTTTTTCACCCATCGTTTATTCATAATTTATCAGAGTTTTTCGTGCCAAAAGAGTGTCACATTTTTCAACGTAAAACAAAACCTCGTAGTTTTCTCAAAACATGCAGCGGAACTATTCAACATCGTTAAAAACATCAACAACTGACAAAGTGCAAAGTGCACCAATTACTAAAAGACTCAACATCAACCGAAATCTAATTAAAAACAGTAATCGACCCTTCCCCAAGTGCTACCTATCAGAGCAGACGACACCAGGCAAAAGGAAGACTATAATCTTCACTCGGACTCACCTATAAAGTAACAACCACAAAAAGGGGTGAGATTCCATACAATATAAGAAGTGTATGAAAGACCACATACAAAGCTCAAGACATCAATTAATCACAGCAAGCAACATCACTCTTAACAGTTAATAACAGCTAAGTATACATTAACACGTCACTTTCACAACAACACATCACTTTAACAACACATCACAATGGCCAAACAACTTCATTCAATCAGTCGTGCAATATGAATGCGATATGAGACTCAAGCAATGCACATGCATGTGGTACCAACCTACGTCACTGGCCAAAGGCCTAATTTACGTCACTGGCACAAGGGCCTAAAATATCATCGCTGGCCAAAGGCCTAATTTTCTCGTCGCTGGCACAAGGCCTAATGTTCATGGTATGCATGCGACTCAATGATGTATGCACAACAATCAAACAATCACACATCAACGTCACTGGCCATAGGCCTACATCACATCACCTGTCCATAAATAGAGGCAAATCGTCGTCGTCATATAAACATCGTCGTCAACAATTACAACTTAACAATTTATAGCGCTTTGGCCACATCACCACAATTTGCAACATCACAACAATTTGGCTTAATCACAAACTCAACATCATTTTAATTGACAACACCTAGGACAGCACCTACCGGGCAGCCACACGGACGCCCAACAACCAACAATTATCAACCAACTAATTTAGCAAATTAACAATTAATAATTGACAACTTAGTTGGAGCAACAAACCCCACAAAATTCGGACAGAATTATTAGTCATTTTGAAATCAAATCTTCTCCCTCAATTCTCAACGAAATTTAGCGAAATCAGTGCCTACTCAGTAGGAAATTAAGTCTACTTTCCAACAAAACAAACCCCACGAAATTTGGAGAATCAGGGAATTCACAATTAGACAAAAACTGAACCTATATCCCAAACCGTCCCAGATTTTTGACCCAATTTGCAACGAAGAATTCTCCCATTATACTTATCCAAATTGAGTAAACTCAGTGCCTAATTTGTAGAAAATTGTGTCTAGTTTCCAGGAAAAGAAACCACATAATTTTTAGACAACTATATTGTTCCCAGTCACTGTATAACCGAACCTATACTCAGATCGTTTCCAGAATTTTAACCTAACTTGCAACACCTTTAACTCGAGCTATACAACTCCAAATGCAACCAAACTAGCGCCAATTTAACAAGCATTAAGTCTAGTTTTTAAAAAGGTAAACCAGATAATTTTCGGACTGCTAGATTGTTTCCAGAATACACGCAGAATGCGCCCTATGCGCCCTACAACTAGAAATTTTGTTTAAACTCAACAACACACAACACCAAACACCAACAATCACATCCAAATCATCATCAAACATGTTAATCATAAATTCTCAACAACAAATCATCATATGGCAACAATTATTACTATGAGCATAACAACATATCATTTAGGCATAGGAATGTGAGGAAATCAAGCATACATCAAATTACTCAACAAGGCACACAATCATAGGGCATGCGATTTTTCAAGACAACAATATGGTGATCAAGACACCCTCAAACCCCACATGTAGATCCCTCATAAACCCTTATATTGAATTAAATCCCACCCTTACCTTAGCTTGGAGAAAACGAAACCTTAGATTAGGAGATGTGTGAAACCCTAGCTTTCCTTCTCTCTCTCCTTGGTTGTAGATCACGCCTCTCTCTCTCTCTTCTAGTTTGTGGATCACGCCTTCCCTCTCCTCTTCTCACTTCTCTAATCCTTATTTTTCTTTTTCCTTCTCATGACAACAAAACCCTAACCTAGCCCTTTTATAAACTCACTTAACCTCATGGGCTTTTTCTTATCTTATGTGACCTAATCATGGGCCTCCACTTAACACTTCTAATTTACTAATACTAACACTAATAATTAGGTCCACATATACTAATAAATAATTATTTCTATTATTTGTACCACATAAATCCTAAATAATTAATTAAATAAGTTAATCAATTATTTTTGGCTGTTACAAGAGTAAGTAGGATATATGACTACAAACGTGTAGTGGAAAGATTAGTTTAGCACACGTGGAATTACTATGGTGATTTTTCTTATACTGATAATGGACTATTGGGTCTCTAACTTAAAATTTTTAGATATCTCTAGGGGCACAAACTCAAGAAGAGCTCAACAAGAAAAACTCACTGCTAATTAACAAATTTTGCACACAGTTACCCCGGTCTTTTAATCTAAATATATTACATCGTTAAATAATTTTGTATGGATACTATATTACCAAAATCACAAGTAGAGTCTTTCTTGGTAAATTCTATGATACCCCAAAAAATATGATGGCTGTGATACACATAATAAGTGGCGTAATATAAATGGTCCACCTCTTCCATATCTTTCATATGATTATATCGTTGTAACCTACAAAATGTAACCTACAAACTTTAAATAATTATATCGATGTCCCAATTTTTTATGAATCAATCTAAATCTACTCATCTACGAAATCTGTTCTAAATATTATTAAAGTACTGATATATTTTTTTGTCAAAAACAAGTAGTAATATTTTTGTTCTGTACCTAGCAGCGCTGCGGTGATTGCTGTTGGCAGGTCTCTTGCAACTCGAGCGAAGTGTTGAATGAATCCCGGAGGGGGCACCTGCGATGCCACTCCGACGCCCAAGTCAGTACAGGGAATGAGAGAGTAGTAATATTCTATGAATGAGAATGTCCCTATTAATGGGAATGTGTGCAAGTATTTATAGGGAATCATACCCGTTGTGAGCCGTCGGATTGATAGAATTGATCTAAGCCATCCAAGCATGATAGTCATAATTGGGCTTGTATATTGTGGATATGGACCAAAGTGATTGGGTCAATCCATATCCAATTGCTGAATGGGCCTCTTGGCCAGTCCAGAACAGTTGCCCCCCCGAGCCGAGATTACTCCGAAGGATTGTCTTGGCTTGAAGGGTTTTCGTTGATTTGCCAGACTCGATGGCTCGTTTGCCTCGTCGGGTCGTGCAGAATGTCTTTGTTCGTGACGATAACACTTTTGTTTTTGTTTTGAAGAAAAAAGAAAAATGATTTTATTATTTTTTCTGCCCACTATAAGTAGGTGGGTCTTAATTGCTTGGATTTTGGATAAGGCTTCTTGGAATCACACATTTGAGCTTGGAGCAAGTTTCTCTCTTCTTTCTTTTGGGTAAGTCTATGTCCTCTTCCCCCTTTCATTCATGCAAATCATAACTTTGTTGTTTGTCTAGACCTTCACTTTGGCGCCCTTGGTGCCCAGCAGTCACAACCCGTGACGTTGCTCGATGCAAACCGTCACCCTGGGCCTTGGCGCCCTTGGCGCCCATGCCTTGCAAGTCGTCACCAAAGACCATGGCGCCCTTGGTGCCCAAGCCTTGCAAGTCGTCACTATAGACCATGGCACCCTTGGCACCCATGCCTTGCAAGTCGTCACCATTGACCATGGCACCCTTGGCGCCCATGCCTTGCAAGTCGTCACCATGGACCCTGGCGCCCTTGGCCCCCATGTTCTCAAAACCGTCACCATGGCCTTTGGCGCCCTGGGGGCCCATGCCTCACAAACCGTCATCATGGCACTTGGTGCCCTTGGCGCCCATGCCTCACAAGCCGTCACCGTGTGTCATACCCCAATTTTGTCCGGCTTAGGTCAAAACCCTAATTTTCCACACAAAAAAAATATATAATAAATTATGCATTGCATTTTGGGTCCTAGAAACCATTCCAAAGTTTTTGAAATCATTTTTAGGGTTAGAATGCACTTTTTGGGAAATTAGGGTTTTTAGGGTCAAAAAGGGCATTTTGGTCATTTCTCACAAAAGGGTCTATAAAAATAATTTTTGCATGAAAATATTTTTCAATAAGCCCCATGCATGAAAATATTTTTTAGAAAGTATAAAATTGATTTTATCATGCATATAATGTATTCTTGATGAATAAGGAAGTTATCCATGTTTTTAGGAAGCACTCAATCGATTACATCATATCCTTCCTTCAAGCAAATAATTGATTAGGCACTTTCCAAAATCATAGAAACCTTCCAAAATAGGTGATAATCAATTATGGTCCTTAGTGAAAACATGGGATAATCGATTATCCTCCTGAATTGTTTCAGAGTAGATAATCGATTATCCCCTTTGATTTTCAGAGTGGATAATCGATTATCCCCTTGATTTATTTGCTTGGAGGAAGGATATGATGTAATCGATTGAGTGCTTCCTAAAAACATGGATAACTTCCTTATTCATCAAGAATACATTATATGCATGATAAAATCAATTTTATACTTTCTAAAAAATATTTTCATGCATGGGGCTTATTGAAAAATATTTTCATGCAAAAATTATTTTTATGGACCCTTTTGTGAGAAATGACCAAAATGCCCTTTTTGACCCTAAAAACCCTAATTTCCCAAAAAGTGCATTCTAACCCTAAAAATGATTTCAAAAACTTTGGAATGGTTTCTAGGACCCAAAATGCAATGCATAATTTATTATATGTTTTTTTTGTGTGGATAATTAGGGTTTTGACCTAAGCCGGACAAAATTGGGGTATGACACCGTGGAACCTGGCGCCCTTGGCGCCCATGCCTCCTAAGCCGTCACCATGGCACCTGGCAGCCTTGGCGCCCATGCCTCACAAGCCGTCACCCTGGCACCTGGCGCCCTTGGTGGCCATGTCCTCCAAACCGTCACCATGGCACTTGGCGCCCTTGTCGCCCGTGCCTTACAAGCCATCACCATGGCACATGGCACCCTTGGCGCCAATGCCTCACAAGCCGTCACCATGGCACCTGGCGCCCTTGGCGCCCATGTCCTCCGAACCATCACCATGGCACTTGGCGCCCTTGGGGCCCATGCCTCACAAGCCGTCACCATGACCCTTGGCGCCCATGCCTTGCAAGTCGTCACCATGGCCTTGGCACCCTTGGCGCCCATGCCTTACAAGACGTCACCATGACCCTTGGCCCCCTTGGCGCCCATGCCTTGCCAGCCGTCACCCAGACCCTTGGCGCCCTTGGCGCCCATGCCTTGCAAGCCGTCACCATGACCTGGGGGCCCTTGGCGCCCAGCAGCTGAAACTGTGATCTTGGCGCCCTTGGCGTCTTTCCCTTTGCAAACCGTGATCATGGACCTCATGGTCTCACACCCTACTGGTGATTTTTTGCGTGTCCACCTTCTCGTTGGACTTAGGATTTTTCCAGTAGACAGTCTCTAAATTTGTCTTGCTTTAGGCGGTTAAGTTGTCGATGCCTCTCGGGACTATTTGTAATGAAGTAAACTCTGAACAGAGTTTACCAAGACTTGACCTGAATAGAACTCATTATGAGGGGTCGTGACCACCAAGGCCATCTTGGAGTATACCCTTGGCAAAGTTTACCAGGACTCGGCCCGGATAGAACTCGCCCAACGGGTTGTGGCCACCAAGGTCACCTTGAAGTGTACCCTTGGCACAGTTTACCAGGACTCGGCCCGGATAGAACTCGCCCAAGGGGTTGTGACCACCAAGGTCAGCTTGAAGTATACCCTTGGCACAGTTTACCAGGACTCGGCCCGGATAGAACTCGCCCAAGGGGTTGTGACCGCCAAGGTCATTTAGTGGAAAGAATTATGAGATTCTTGCTTTGGTAATTAGGAAAAATGAAAACGATCATGGTGTCTTCCTTTGACCAGTATTTTTACTGATGGCCTTATTTGTTTTGGCGAGCCGTGGCACTCTTAATTCCTTTGCTAGGATTGGAGGTGCACGTCAGCGCTTGCCTACTTCGTGTGATCTTTCATCTAGAGATGTATTTGCTAAACCATCGTGTTGGAAAGATGGCCTTGGATTAGAGTTAATGTCGAGGTTGCCCCTGCAAGGTAGGCAGTCCTTCCTTGCTGTAACACCCCATTCCTACCCGGCAAAATAATGCAAAAATATCAGAGTTCATAAAAATCTTTTTCAACAAACAATGGAGTGCCACATTTACTTCGTGAAAACAACAACGAGTTAATTCACTTTTGAAAACAGTTATATAACACGTTTGGATGAACCGATAAAACAACCATTTTAATTCTCAGAAATAATTCATCTTTAAAACTACGCAGCGGATTCACAACAAGTCAAATTAAATAATCGTTGCGTCTTAACAAATCAAGACAGCTCAGAAAACATCAAAATAGCAACATAACAGCTTAAAGCTCCAACAACGAAATAACAAGGCAAACAGTATTAAGACGCGTGTTCATTCCCCCCGAGTGTTACATATTAGAGCGACGACACTGACTCGATCAAACGAAGGTGAACTGCCTTCATTCGGGATTACTTGCATGTTACCAACATTGGGGTAACATTCAAACAGAAGGGGTGAGATATCGCACTATATAATCGGATACATGAAAAACAATATATAATTCAGGTCAATTCATCACTTAACAGCAGTTAAAATCATCTCAATCACATAAGTATGCACATAATGCGAAATGTGACTCAACTCAAGGCCACCGCCCTATAATGCATGTGGTACCATAATTCAAGCCCGTAAATAGGGTCATCAACATCGCAACATCGTCGCTGTGGTTTGCCAATCCAGGCCATTGTGGTTTGAGCATAGCTCCATCGTAAAAATACGCTATGCATGCGACGCTATGTAAATGCACAAACAAATAACAACGGTTACATAGCAACGCAACAACATCGGAAAGCAACATTGGCCGTAGGCCTACAACACATCACCTGCCAATGAATAGAGGCAAATTCGTCTTCGTACAACCTTCGTCGTCAAAAATTTACAACTTAGCAATTTTCAACATTTTGGCAACATCGCAATATTTTAGTAACTTTCAACATTTTGGCAACTTTGGGCCTAATCACATGTTCAGCATCATTTTAAATAACAATCGTGAAATTCACATTTGGGCAGCCACACTTGGCGCCCTTGGCGCCCTTGGCGCCCACTGCGCCAAGCAACACAATTGGCAGCAAAACTGGCGCCCATGGCACCCAGCAACGCAACACAGCACAAGGCAGCATTATTTAGGCGCCCATGGCGCCCCTGCGCCAGACACTGCACGCAACAACAGCAACCGGGCAGCCAAATCTTGGCGCCCTTGGCGCCCATGCTCCAGGAGACACAGCAACATCGCAATCGGGCAGCCAATACTTGGCGCCCTTGCGCCAGGAAAAACGCAGCAACCTCAAAATCGGGCAGCCAAGACTTGGCGCCCTTGGCGCCCTTGTGCCAGGAAAACATCAACCGGCGCCCATGGCGCCCAGGAACAGCAACAACGGGCAGCCAGGATTAGGCGCCCTTGGCGCCCTATGCGCCAGGTACCTGCAAGATCGCAACACAACACAACAGGGTGGCGTCCTAGGCGCCCAGCAACATTTTCAGGAACGGCACCCATGGCGCCCAGACCAAAACACACGCACAGAACGGCGCCCAGCGACATAGACAGGGACGGCGCCCATGGCGCCCATGACCAGAATTTCGATTCCAAAACATCATCAAGCACATTCAATCATCATCAATCATGTTCAATCCTCATCAATCATATTCAATCATCATCAATCATGTTCAATCATCATATAAAAATTCCATACCTACAACTAGGGTCTTCTAACTTAATCACACCTAGGGTTCCATTAACCTTTCTACATAGAGCCCTTCATACACCCAATTATAACGATAGAACCCCACCATTACCTTAGCCTTTGGAGAACTAGAAGCCTTGCCCTAGCTCTCTCTCCTCTTCGCCGCGCCTCTTCTCTCTTCTCTTCTCTCCAATTCTATTTTTTTATCCTTCTAAATGAGCAAAACCCTAACCTAATCCCTTATATGCTCATTTAGTCCTATGGGCTTTTCCTTGGCTTATGCGACTTAGTCATGGGCCTCACTAATACTTCTCATTTTAATAATCCCAACCCCAACAATAGGTCCACATATACTAGCATTATTATTATTTTATTATTTTTCTACCAATTAAATTCCCAAACAATTCAATTAAATAATTAATTAAATTTTAGGGCGTTACACTTGCAGGCTACGTCGGGTCTCAAACTTGTCTCGCTCTACCCCTAACTATTGTAATACCCCAATTTTGTCCGCCCAAGTCAAAAAACATTTTTTTAGAAAAATAGAAGCAATAAGGTAATTCTTAATGTGTGGAAAATAGTGGATTGGTGCATTTATGTGTGTTCGTCCCCTATTTCGCATTTTATTTGAATTACGCGCGCGCACGAGTATTAACTGCGTGAGCTGCCCTGTGCCCCCGTCATTTGGCACGTGTCTGTATTTTCATCAAAAAAGGCCATTTATTGATCATTATTAATTTTTGGCACCCAAAAACATTTTTCTTAATTTTTAGGAATTTTAGAAAATAAAATAGTGCATATTTTTGCATTTTTGGGCATTTAAATAAAGGCAAATTAATTATTTTTGGACCAAGACCAGGTCAAGGACGTGGCATACATGTTACTCTACCAAGGGTAATTTTTGTATAATTTTTGGAAAGAAAATCCTAGTCCAAAATAATTAAAAATGCATTTTCCCCGTTTTTAGTGCATAAAAAAAACCAAAAAAAGACCATTAAATATTCCCCAATTACCAAATGACAATTTTTATTGTCTAGAATAATTAGAGGGAATATTTCATGGTGCTCAAATATATATGACACATTTTTAATAGATGCATTTTCACTCCATGCCCAAAAATTCAAAATTCAAAATTCAAAATTCAAAAAGAAGGAAGTGTCCTCAATAAGACAAAAGACCAATAACAAGTTTTTTTTTCTTTCTCCTCTCCCTTGCTTCATACGAATTCTCTCTCTCTCCCTCTCACAAAATTCTTCCACACTCTTCTATTGTACTATTATTCCTTATCTTGAAGGAATATGCCTTGTACCATCTTTAAACCTTCTCCTTTGGTGCATATCACCAATTCTCACTCACTCTCATGAAGATTCATGCCCTCTTTGGTAAATAACCCCACCCTCTCACACTCACCTCTTCACAAAAAATACAAAATTACTTCTTTGGTAACATTCCATCTCAATTATACCCTTAACCCTATTTTTACCCCACATCACATATGAGCCTCCATTCCCAAAATAGGTTTTTCTTTTCACACAAATTCTCTCTCTTTCTCTCCTTATGCGCATAGTCACTCTCCCTCACTCTCATTTTGTGTTTTCTCACTACCCACAATCCAAGTGATTTCTAATCCTAGCCCTTCATTCAAATTTAAAACCCAATCCTAGAGCACCTAATAAAAACAATGACCCAATTACCCCTAAACCTAAAATAACTCTATAAATACCTTCTCATTTCCACACATCAGAATCTTTTGCCTCTCAATTTCACCCTAGCACACCAAACCCCCCCCCCCTTCACTCTCCAAAACCGTGGCCATCACACCCTCCTCCTTCATCCATTTTTGAATTTTTCTTCACCCAAACACCACCATCTCACTTCATTCTCATCCCTCTTTCACATATCTTCTCCACTTTCCATTCAAGTTCAAACATCATCATCAAGGAAGATTTTCATCAAGTTTTGTGGGTTGGAATTGAAGTTCCTTTGAGGCTCTTGTTGATTTGTGTTCTATTTTCTTCATCTCGTTGCATTTCCTAGCTTGGATTTGAGGTAAAAACCCTAAAACTTTGCATCATCTTTAAATTTCTTGCATAGACTCTCTGCTCCTCATCTCAACTCCTTCATATATTGTTGTTGTTGCTTTGAGGAGCCATCTCAAACACTATTGACAAGCACTTAGGGAGGCTTGGGTGTTTGAGGTGGCTCCTTGGCTTTGAAGGAGTTGTTCTTGTGCTTTCTCATATTTCCTTGCATATTCACTCTTGTTTGCATAGTTTTCACAAAATAAGAAACCTATTTCATGCTTGATTGACATTCGGCCATGAGCTCATTTTTAGAGTTCTTGTGTGTTCTTGTTTATTTCATGATTTGGGGATGAATAATGGTTGATTTAGGGTATGTATGTTCCTAGGTTTTAACATCAAGAATTAGGGTTCATACTCCTCTTTTGCAATCTTTGATTTAGTGTGAATAAAAGCATGAGTTAGTTGAGGTTTTACCTTAGGAATATGCATGATAGATTAGGTTGATGATTCAATGCACAATTGCATTAGGCCATGACTAGGGTTTTTGGCCCTTTTGATTGCTTGAAAATTGTCATTTTGATTGTGTTTGAGTAAGTGCAAGTTGTGCAATTGTGTTTGTTCACTTTTTACCATTTTACTTTACCACTTCATTAACTTTTTACCAAAAAACATAAAAACATTTTACCTCTTTGGTTTTTACCATTTCACTTAGTTTTTACCAAAACATTTTCATCTCATCTCATAAAACATTTTTACCTTCATTCAAAACATTTTACCACTTGCATCTTTGCATAAAAACCCCAAAACATTTTCTCACTTGCATTTCAAACTTTTTCAACTTTATAAAATAAACCCCAAAATACTTTTACCACTTTCAAGACCAAAAACATTTCATCTCATTTCCAAAACACCAAAACCTAAAAACATTTTACCACTTTCTTACCTAAACGTTTTACCAAAACATTTTCACCCTCATGCATCTTCATTCATCCCTATTTTATGCGACACTCTCATGCATCCTCTTGTCTACTCATTCATACATTCATTCTTGTATGCTCATGCATTCACATGCTTGCCTAATCATGCCTCATTGCTCACATATTTATTCACCTAACCTAGAATACTCTATGCCTATGATCAATTGTATTCCTTTGTTCTTGATGCCATTTGAATGTCTTGACTTAATTGTGCACAAACCCTTTTACACAATCATGTGCCCTTATAAGACTACCAACATGTGTAGCATAGAGGCATATGTGCCCCTCTTGAGATTGCTTCCAACTTGTGTAGCAATTCCCCTTCACACACAAACACAATTGTTTTGACAATTTTGTCTTGCATCTTTGACAATTGAATTCTTTGATTATATTGGCATGCTTAATCTTAGTTAGTGATCTACATGTTTATGACTGCTTGATTGTTGAGTATGTTTGAGCTTCATTCATTCATTTTGCATTTGGTTTTGTACATAGAATTCGATTGAAAATGATTTACCTATTTTCTAAAACTCTTTTCCAAACCAATTAATTTTCAAAGCATTTTCAATAAACAAAAATGAGCAAGTAGTGGAGGTCACCCATAACCTTTGTTAGTTTGATCTCTATGAACGCTCTTCAATTTCACATGAATACTTAGCGATGATTACCCATAACCTTTGTTAGTTTAATCATTCGCTAATGCTCGTCCTACTTCGAAAACCCTTTTCGAAAGTATAATAAAAGCAAGTTGTTACTAATAGTCAATCAGAGCCTTTGTTCGTCTGACTAGAGGTAATAACTCTTTTTGAGTATTTAGCAGTGATTACCCATAGCCTTTGTTAGTTTAATCACTCGCTAACGCTTGTCCTATTGTGAAAACTCACCAAAAGATAAAAAACAAAAACCTTTCAGAAAAAGACATAGGAGAACTACGTAAGCTTTGAATTCTCCATCGCACCGGGAGATACGTAGGAGCGGGTCACATCTCGTCAAGCATAATAAATAAAAATCATTTTCACAATAAGTTTTCAAACAAATATTTTCAAAAGAACCTAGAACTACGTCGCCTTTGATTCTCCACCCGGAGATACGTAGGAGCAGGGCCACGCCCCTGTCAAGCGCAAAAATAAACAATTCATAAAATTGAAAAATATACAAACACATCTCTTTCATTTCAAAAGTCAAAAAATCTTATTTTCAAAGTAGGGGATTAAGTCGGTCGTACGGCCGGGTTAGTCATCGTTTTAGGATAAGTGAACTGTGGTCCTTCAGAGCCCCAGCGCTCCTTCAGCCCTCAGCGGCCCTCCAGACCCCCAGTGGTCCTTCAACACAGATCACACAATCCTAAAATACCTATATTAAAAAACACCAACCAACAAACGTTTTCTAAAGGAGAACTACGTAATCTTTGAGTTCTCCATCGCACCGGGAGATACGTAGGAGCAGGTCGTAACCCCCGTCAAGCACTTTTTCTCTAAAAAACCTTTTTTTTCTCCTTTCTTTCACATAAATAAGATTTTCACCAAGTCTCTTTCAATGCATTTTTTTTAAATAAGAAGTAGGGAGGCAAGATCAAAGTATTTTCAAACCAACACACTAAAACCACACTTTTAATTAAAGGTTCCCTCTCAGTAGAGAGGATGTGTGGGGTGCTCGTACCTTCCTCACGCATAACCGACCCCCGAACCCAAATCTTCAGTTTCCAAAGGCCAATCGCTTTCCAAAAAAGGTTTTCCTAATATTTTCCTAAATAAATATTGGTGGCGACTCCGTTGTTTTAAAGAAAGTTGTAAACGAGAACAGTTCTCTCCCAAGGACTTTTTCGGGCGCAACAACTATGAAGTTGGGCCCTTTTTCTTTCTTGACCTTAAGGAATTTTTCTTTGGAACAAACATCAATCTAGTGAACTAAAACAAAAACTGTAATTGCAAAATGAACTTTTATATCGAACTTTTACATTCTGCATTTGTGCCCAAATAGTAAAATTCTTAACTAGGCCTAGTTCTAGTTTCTAGTCCTGATGTCCTGCTCCCTATTCAGAGTCACGAGTCTCATCTGTTGAACCAAGTATGACATATCTCATGGGTATCCTAGTTTCTATAATATCTTTTTTTAAAAAACTGTGATGGTCCACCTTTTTTTGGCTAAGTTTTGCATTCTACAATCAATCAGAGGGATCATCAAGTAAAGGGGAGCATACCATTAAACTGTTTTTTTATCTATCTTATGCTATGTGCTACTGTTGCGTGATTTTGCAAATTTATAGTATGATTATGTATCTATGTGTTCCCCCCCCCCCCCTCCTTTTTGATGAAAACAAAGGGGGAGAAAATATATATGCATGGGGGAGAAAATATCTGCTTATAATGTGATTATGTGGGGGAGAAAATATATGCTGCTATCTGTTCTCATATTGTGATTAATTATATGTTTGGTTTAGTTGAATATTTTTATGCTTATGCTTAGGGGGAGCTCTTTGAAAATTTTTCATTATTATCACCCCCTATGCATAAAGTAATTTGTTATCATCAAAAAGGGGGGGTTTGTTGAACCAAGGACAGACGCTCTTTGTTTTGTATGATAACAAATTACATCTCGTCTACTAATGGTTGCAGTTGAATGAAAGTACATGGACAAAATCAAAGAACAGGGATTAAATCAAAGAGTAGGGACTAAAGTGCAATGACTTGCAGAAGAAGAAACAATGAAGTTGAAGACCTAATTGTTTATCTTCTTTTGATAGGACTCAAATGTAAGATCCTATCCCTTCAGCTTTATGACATTTAGTAAAAGAGAGATGATGTTTTTGAAAATGTTTTTAAAAATAAAATTGTTGTGTTAAAAGCCTTTGAAAAATATTTTAGTCAAATGCATGCATGCATGTGAAAGGCACACAACATGGGAAAGTATTTTAAAAGAGAACAATCGATTTTCACATAGTCTCATTGTTGTTTAAAATCGATATCTAAAGCAAAATAAAAGAGAACAATCGATTTCCAAGTTGTTTCTAAAAGAAAAGAATCGATTCATTGCCTTCCTTACTTAAAAGATCATAATCGATTCTTGGCTTCCTTTTGAAAGAAATATAATCGATTGCATGCTTCCTTGAAGCACAAAATCGATTGTCACAGGCAAGAAATCGATTATACCTTTCCTTTTATTCAGGCAAAGGAATCGATTATGAGCCTAACATTTTCAGAGCACATAATCGATTACATGCTTAGGTATTTCAGAGCACATAATCGATTATGCCTCTCCTTGTTTTAAGCACATAATCGATTATCACTTTTTTCCTTTTTAAGAAATGAATCGATTATGTCATTGCTCACACAGAGCACATAATCGATTATGGTGTTTGCGTTTTAAGCCCAACGGTCAATTTTTTACGTATTCTATAAATAGGGAGCTTGGATTCCCAGATCCAACACACCACTACACTTCTCTTCTACATACATTTTCAAATCAATAGAAAAGAGAAAAAGAGCTTTCATTGTCAAATCTTTTGTTAAAGTTCTTCATTTCAAAACCAATCATCTCTCTCTACTATATTGTTATTCTGCTGGAGTGATTGGTTCATAGTTTCTATATTGTATTGATTTGTATTCGTGGTGGCTTAGAAATCTTGGGATGTGTTCTTGGGTCTCTCAATCTGGGAGATTGAGTTGGTTTGAAATCCTTGGAGGTGATCTTGGGTCGTTCAATCAGGGAGATTGAAGTGGTTATTGTGAAATCCTGGGAAGCATTCTTGGGTCGTTCAATCAGGGAGATTAAAGCGGTTGTGAAATCCTTAGCTGGGAGCTCGGGTTCTCAATTTGGGGAAATTGGGATTTGCTATTTGAAGTTGCTTGTTTGTAAAACATTCTACATCATATAGTGGTTGTCAGCAAGTCCAAACCTCGTAAAAATCCTGGTGTATCTCTATCCCTCTCTCTTTACTTTCTTTACAGTTTATATTTGTCTATAATTAATATTACGCTGTGCCCGATCTTTCTGCTTAGGTGCATCACATTAGGTGTGCATCATACAGTTTAAATCTCAGTTTCCGCATTTGATTTAAATGAACACTGTTACTGCTTTAAATCTTAGTTTCCGCATCTATTTTAAACAAGCATTGTAAAAGTTTTGAAAACTGAAAAGAATTCAAGTTTTGCACATAACCTTATTCACCCCCCCTCTAAGGTTATCCTATAGTACAACATCATCATCTTCCTCATTCACGTACTGAGCGAGCTTCCCTTCGCGGATCATTTCTTCAATGTCATCCCTGAGGGTGTTGCATTTGTTGGTACAGTGCCCATAACTTTTGTGATAACGAAAGTACTTCTTAGAGGTTTGGCCTTTCATTTGCACGAGAGGTTCGGGTTGTTTGATGTCTCGAAACTCCGCATCGGCGCACTCGGCAAGGATCTCAGCCTGGGATGTGTTCAGCAGGGTGTATTCTGGGAAGCGACCTTGTCGAGGTCGGGACTCACGAGGAGTTCTGTCATCCGGGGCTCGCTTCTGCCATGGCTCTTCAGCGGCCTTGTAGGCCAGCTCGTCCTTCTCGCTGCCAACCTTCGCTTCCTCTTGGTACGCCATGTTGTCTTCTTCATAATCCATGTACTTTTGTGCCTTCTGAAGGAACTCATCCAAGCTTCGGGGTTTGTTAATCCCCACGTCTCTTTGAAACAGGCTTCCTTTCTTAAGGCCATCCTTCATCCAAAAGAGCCTTCTCTTGTCTTCAAGGTTCCTGACGTTGCCAGCCTCCTTGTTGAACCTTTCCAGATAGTCTCTAAGTGTCTATTTCTCTCCTTGCCTGATCGCCCTGAGTACCTCTTCAGATTTTGGTTTCAGGCGGGAAGCGGCAAAGCGGGTTATGAACATGGTGGCCAGCTGCCCCCAAGATGAAACAGAGTTTGGTTTCAACTCCTGGAACCAAGCTAGTGCTGAATCCGTGAGAGTGAGGGGAAAGATCTTGTAGTGGACAGGTTCCCTTGCCCCCCCGGTATCTCATCATGACAGAGAAGTAGGCCAAATGCTTGTCACGGTCTCCAGTCCCGTCGTATGTTTTAAGGGCTGGGAGATTCTCTAAGGTCCTCAGAATTGGGCAGTCATCAACCTTCCTAGTGAAGGGTCCTTCATTGGAGGTCCATCGTGAGTTGTGAGGTGACCAGTCCCCGAGATCTATATCTCTACGGTCCTGTCGCGCTGGAGATATCCTCGATGTAGATCTTTGCCGATGCCTCCTATGGGTCTTGACTCGGCTCCGCAACCTCTCGCGGGAATTGGAGGTTGCAAGCGATGAGGACCTGGGGAGAGACTCCTCAAGCCAGTATGTACTGTCAGGCGAGGTTGGAGGGGTGCTTGGAGGTGAAACTGATCTTTGGTGCCTGCCGCGTCGAGGAGGAGAGTGGCGAGCTCGCTTCTATCTAGGTGGAGAGCAATGATTGTGATGACGCTTGGGTGGAGATCTACGGCGCCTGGAGCTCATTGTCCTTGGGGAAGGGGTGTTCCAGCGAGGATGGGGTTGCTCAGGCATGGCTGTCATTCGCCTCTCTATCTGCCTGAGGCGCGCTTCTTGCTGCAACATAGTCTGGGTGCGGTTGCACAGCAGGTCCAAGAGCTGGCAGATGGTTGTCGCATCCCCAGGTTGGACGGGATGTGGATAGAGGCTGGCTGAGGTGCCAGGACCTGAATGTCTTGGTTTCGCGTGGAAGCAGCAAGGCCTTCGGGAGTGCCCTCTGGCTGAGGTTGCGGAGCGGCAATTCTTTGGACTCGGGGTCTACCCTTGGGTGCCATGGGAAGGCAGGAGAAAGTTCAAAGAGTAGAGATGGTATGAAAGATAGATATCTCCAACTGTGGTCACCAATGTTCTACACCTAGCAGCGCTGCGGTGACTGCTGTTGGTAGGTCTCTTGCAATCCGAGCGGAGTGTTGAATAAACCCCGGAGGGGGCACCTGCGATGCCACTCCGACGCCCAATTCAGTATAGGGAATGAGAGAATAGTAATATTCTATGAATGATAATGTCCCTATTAATGGGAATGTGTGCCAGTATTTATAGGGAATCGTGCCCGTTGTGAGCCGTCAGATTGATAGAATTGATCTGAGCCATCCAAGTATGATAGTCATAATTGGGCTTGTATATTGTGGATATGAACCAAAGTGATTGGGCCTGTAACGCCCCAAAAATAATTGATTAATTTATTTAATTTATTTAACGGGATTCGTGTGGTAGAAATAACAATATGGTGTTTTATTTAAATCAGGGAGTGGTGTTTAGTAACTAAGTGGATTAGTGAAAGGGGGGCCCGTGATCCAAAAGCCCAATGACATAGGCGCCTAAGTGAGAGCATTGATTAGGGTTTAGATCATTTGCGTTTTTTGGAGAAAAAGAGGAGAGATTACGAAGAGAAGAGAGAAGAGAGGGACGGCGCACAAGGAGAAAGAGGAGAGGATCTCTGGTTGCTGTGGTTCTTTGGGGTTTTCGTGCAAGGGGATCTCGTATTCGGCAAATCTAAGGTAAGGGTGGGATTCTATCTATCTAATGGGTTCTATGAATTGTTGTATGTATGGGGGTTAGGGTTTGATTATGCATTATATGTGTGACTATATATGTTATGTTGTTTGTCGAATGATGTTTGTGTGATCATATGTTACGATACCTTGTTGAGTAATCATGTTTGTGTAATTGATGTTCATATACCCTAGAAATTGTTGTTGTGTTTTGCCATGATCATAAGAAATTGAATTGGTGTTGGAAACTCTATTCGTTGATTGAATCTAATCGTTGATGATTGAATCCATTTATTGGTGTTTAGAATCTATTATTGACATTTGAAAATCAATTATTGATGTTTGAGAATATTTGTTGATGTTTGAGAATATTTGTTAACGATTGGAAATCAGTTTTGGGGTTTTAATTCATGAAAAACTGGGTTTTGGGGGTCCCTGGGCGACATGGGCGCCGTTGCTGCTGTTCTGGGCACCTTTCTGGGCGCCATCTTGTTGTGCGCTGGCGCTGGGCGCCTTGGGCGCCGTTTCGTGCTGATTTTCAGCAACTTCGAACTATTTTGTTTTCGCGATATCTTTTGATCTGGGAACCCGATTGAGGCGTTCTAAAATGTGTTGGAAAGATTATTCAGAGGCCTAGCTGAATATTCTAATTTGAGGCAAAGTGATCTATTTTTCTGGAAATTTTTAGCCATTGGCTTAGCCGTTAAATGTTACTGTTTTGAAAAGAAAAGAAAAATTGTCGCGTCTCAAATATTTTGGAAAATTGTCGTCGTCCCAGATATTTTGGAAAATTATCATTGTCTCCGGTGTTGGGAAAAATCATCGCGTCTCAAATGTTTTGGAAAAATTGTTGTCATCTCGGTGTCTTGGTGCTGTTTGAGCTAGGTGTGAAGGCTCAAACCCCGGTGTTGTTGGAGCTAGATGTGAAGTGTAACACCCCATTTCTACTCGGCAATTTAAAATAAAATATTAGAGTATAAAAATTATTTTTCAAATCATCCAAACGGGATGCTACATTTACTTCAATTTCAACATACACAAATTTATGATAAATTCATCGTTTTCAAAAAAACATAATACGCAGCTTCTCAATAAATGGGGCGAACCCTCAAGTAACTCAAAAGTCTACAAAGAATGGTTCATCATCACGCAGCGGAATAAAATGAAATAGTTTCTTAACATCATTGTAACAACATCAACACAACATCCAACAGTGTCATATAAAATAAGACTAAAATAACTAATATTCGCCCCCCAGGTGCTACGTATCAGAGCAAGACCGACTCGAGGAATGAAGGGTTAAAAGCCTTCACGTACGGTTACCTGTAGAGTAATAATCAACATAAGGGGTGAGTCTCAAACCGTATAATAAAGCTTATAATAAGCAATATGTCAGAGTATTGGACTATACCAAATCACAGCAATACATATATATATATATATATATTATACATGTAACAACTTCTACAATTTATATATATATATATATATATATATATATATATATATATATATATATATATATATATATATATATATATATGTAACAACTATAGTAATATATATACAACAACTATAACAACAAATATATATATATATATAACAACAACCTTAATATATATATATATACATATACATATCAACCAAAACATTAATCATCAATGGTAAGGATGAATGTATGAAGTGCAACATGCATGTGGTACCATCATCGTCAATCATTTTGCCAACTGGGCACATCGTCAATATTTGAGCCTTATCATCGTCAATAGCTCGAGGCCGAAGCCTTACATCGTCAATATATGCATATCTAATGCATGCGACTCATGAACAACCAGCAGATCATAGTCCTCACAGCAACAACATTGTCAATATCATTATCATCATTTGGCTATTAGGCCCATCGTCAATAACAACATCATTATCCTTTGGTCATTAAACTCCAAAAATGACACCAAAAAGGTTTTAGACACCGACATAATTTTACAACGTCAACAACAACATCCACCCGGGGACAGCCACTAGAGGCGCCCAGAAGCCATCAGAAAAATAATAATTTTTATCTTAAACCAGAATATAACTGTAGACGACGGACTAAGCTTCACAACGCACTTTGAAACACTTAAAATGGACACCCGAGTCAAAAGATATGACAAAAACAAAACCGGGGAACATTCGGGCAACATCGTGAAAATGGCGCCCATAGGGGATCCTGGCGCCCAGCAGCACAAAAACTGGCGCAGGAGGGATCCTGGCGCCCTGGGCAGCAACACTGGCGCCCAGCACTTAGACACAAACAGCAACACAGAAACTGGCGCAGGCAGCAACATTGGCGCCAACACTTAGACAGAAACAGCAACACAAAAACTGGCGCAGAGGCAACCTGCGCCACTCTGGGCGCAACACAGACAGCAAAAACTGGCACAGAGGCAACCTGCGCCACTCTGGGCGGAACACAGACAGCAAAAACTGGCGCAGAGGCAACGTGCGCCACTCTGGGCGCAACACAGACAGCAAAAACTGGCGCAGAGGCAACCTGCGCCACTCTGGGCGCAACACAAAAACTGGCGCTGGGCAGCAACAATGGCGCCCAGGCGCCCCCCCTGCGCCAACAACTAGCGCAACACAGCAACACAAAAATGGCGCCCTTGGCGCCTAGGGACCTTCTAATCCAATTTTTTTCTAGACTCCAATGAATTCAATTATCAACAACAACTTCAATTATCACATATACGTTCTAACATCATCAAACACACGTTTTATCGAACATTTAGCGTGCATTTCAATCCTCACACACATCAAACAAATTATATACTTTTCAACAACACCTATTGAGCATCAAATATTCATCCATACAATCATACATTGCAAACATCATCAAAAATCGTAAGAATAGCGACATAGGTCCTAAACCCCACATACATCCCATTATAAACCCTATTATAAGGTAAGACCCACCCTTACCTTAGATTTTCCGAAGATGATGAGACCTTTACGAAAGCACCGAAGTAACCACAGCAACAGCTCCTTGCTCCTCTTCTCTCTTGGCTGATCGCACCTCTTCTCTCTTCTCACTCTCTTCGCAAACTTCCTTTCTCTCTTCTCTCTTCTCTCTTTTGCGATTTCTTTCTTTCTTTTTCTCACCAAATGAGGCGCAACTCTCCTAACCCTTGCGCCTAGGAGCCTAAGTCAATGGGCTTGGGCTCTTGGGCCAATCTTACCGCTCCGTAATTACTGGATACTACTCCCTTCATTTAAAATAAAATAATATATTAATAACTTAATATAATAATAACAACAAAATACCTAAATAATTTAATTAAATAATTAATTAAATTATTTGGGCGTTACAACTCTCTCCCACTTAGAATATTTCGTCCTTGAAATTCTTACCTGATTCAAACAGCTCTGGATAAGACTCCCGCATCTTACTCTCCAGTTCCCACGTCATACTCTCACCAGCAGCTCCCAACCAAACCACTTTTACCAATGCAATTTCCTTGCCTCTGAGAACCTCCACCTCTCTATCTTCAATCCGCGCAGGCATAGTCTCCACAGTGAGATTATCCCGTACCTCCACATCAATTATGTGAATCACATGAGATGGGTCTGGAACATACTTCCTCAACTGCGACACATGAAACACATCATGCAAATTCGAAAGATTAGGTAGCAAGGCCACCCGATAAGCAACAGTCCCAACCCTCTCCAAAATCTGGTATGGTCCAATAAAACGAGGAGACAACTTCTTAGACTTCAAAGCACGCCCAACACCAGTCACAGGGGTGACCCTCAAAAACACATGATCACCGGCTTGAAATTCCAAATCCTTCCTCCTCTTATCATGATAACTCTTTTGCCTACTTTGCGAAGCTTTCATTTTCTCACGATCAACTTCACCTTCTCCGTGGTTTCTCGAACAATCTCAGGCCCGAGCACCACACTCTCTCCAGATTCGTACCAACATAAAGGAGTCCTACATCTCCGACCATACAGCGCCTCAAAAGGTGCCATCCCAAAACTAGAATGATAACTATTATTATAGGTAAACTCAATTAATGGAAGATGAGAATCCGACGCACCCCCATGCTCAAGAACACAAGCTCTCAACAAATCTTCTAACGACTGAATAGTCCTCTCTGACTGACCATCAGTCTGCGGATGATACGCTGAGCTCAACCTCAACTTAGAACCCAACGCCTCATGCAAACTCTTCCAAAATTCAGAGGTGAATCTAGGATCTCTATCTGAAATAATACTCGAAGGAACTCCATGAAGCTTCACAATCTCTTGGATATAAATCTCCGCCAACCTAGACACCGAATATGTGATGTTAATAGGAACAAAGTGAGACGACTTCGTTAGCCTATCAACAATCACCCAAATAGCATCATGCCCCTTCGCCGTATTAGGCAATCCAGTCACAAAATCCATAGAAATGCTATCCCACTTCCACTCCGGAATTTCCAATGGCTGCATCAGCCCTGCAGGCTTCTGATGCTCAACCTTTGACTTCTGACAAGTCAAACAAGCATATACAAACTGGGCTACATCCCTCTTCATCCCCGGCCACCAAAACAACTTCTTCAAATCTTGGTACATCTTCGTAGCCCCTGGATGGATACTCAACTTACTTCTATGACTCTCCTCAAGAATCAATGTCTTCATCTCTGCATCATCAGGAATACAAATCCTATCTCTGAATCTCAATATACCCTGGGAATCCATCCTGAAATCTCCGTCCTCAGCTTGATCATTCACAACCATCAGGTCTACTAGTTTCACATCTGACTTCTGAGCCTCTCGGATACAACTCAAAAAGTCATTGCCAATCTTCAACATTCCCAATCTAACACTCTGAGGTGTTACTTCACAAACCAAACTCAAGTCTCGGAATTGCTCAGTCAGCTCCAACTCCTTAACCATCATTGCTGACATATGCAAGGTCTTTCGACTTAAAGCATCAGCCACGACATTAGCTTTGCCTGGGTGATAGTTCAAGCTGAAATCATAGTCTTTCAACAGTTCTAACCAACGCCTCTGCCTCATATTCAGCTCCTTCTGATCAAACAAGTATTGCAAACCTTTATGGTCACTAAACACTTCAAATCTAGAACCATAAAGATAATGCCTCCAAATTATCAGAGCAAACACAACTGCAGCAAGCTCCAAATCATGCGTAGGGTAGTTCTTTTCATGAGTCCTCAACTGTCTAGACGCATAAGCTACTACCTTACCATCCTGCATAAGCACACCTCCCAAACCCCTCATGGGAGCATCACAATATACCACAAACGATTGGTCTGGAACGGGCAAAGTCAAAATAGGAGACGTTTCTCATCCTCTTCTTCAACTCATTGAAGCTCTCCTCACACCGAGCATCCCACACAACAGCTTTCCCCTTACAAGTCAACTGAGTCAACGGAAGGGCTAGCTTAGAAAAACCTTCAATAAACCTTCTATAGTAACCAGCCAGCCTCAAAAAGCTTCTGATTTCAGTAACCGACTTCGGGCTCTCCCATTGCAACACGGCATCTACCTTGACTGGATCCACAGCTATACCATTACCAGAAATAACGTGCCCAAGGAAACTCACCTCATTCAGCCAGAATTCACACTTAGACAACTTTGCATACAGCTTCTTCTCTATCAACACTTCTAGCACTAACCTCAAATGCTCTGCGTGCTCTTCTTCCGTCTTAGAATACACCAGAATGTCATCAATAAACACCACTACGAACCGGTCCAAGTAAGTATGGAAAATACGATTCATGTATTCCATAAATACTCCCGGCGCGTTGGTAACACCAAACGGCATCACAGAATACTCATAGTGCCCATATCTAGTTCTGAAAGCTGTCTTCTGAATGTCTTCATCCTTCACCTTGATCTGGTGATAACCCGACCGCAAATCAACCATGCTAAACACTTTAGCACCCACCAACTGGTCCATGAAATCATCAATCCTCGGGAGCGGATACTTGCTCTTAATTGTCACTTTGTTCAGCTGCCTATAATCAACACAGAGTCTCATACTCCCGTCCTTCTTCTTTACCAACAACACTGGAGCTCCCCACGGCGATACACTCGGTCTCACGAACTTCTTTTCAAGCAGATCCTCAAGTTGCTTCTTCAATTCAGACAATTCAGATGCAGACATCCTGTATGGTGCCATAGAAACAGGTCCGGTACCAGGTACAAGATCAATAGCAAATTCAACTTCCCTCTCCGGCGGAACACTCGGAATCTCATCAGGGAACACTTCGGGAAACTCACACACCACCTGCAATCCTTCAATAATGGCTTGACTCTCAACAGACAACGAGGCCACTAGCGAAAACAGCTGAACTTCTTCCTTCATCAACTTCCGCAACTGACTAGCGGATAACAGACCAGAATCATCAACTCCAAAACTCACCGACTTGTTACTACAATTAATATGAACATGGTTATGCTCTAACCAGTTCATACCCAAAATCACATCTAACTCGCTCAACGGCAAACAAACTAAGTCCACAACAAAGTCTCTATCGAAGATCGACAAGGGACACTGAGAACATACTAGAGAAGTGGTTACCGACCCCTTAGCTGGAGTATCGACTACCATTTCTCCATTCATAGCAGACAAAACAAGATTCAACTTCTTACAACATTCAGCAGCAATAAAACAGTGCGTAGCACCAGTATCAATAATGGATCTTAGAGAAGTACCATTAATGAGACACGTACCTCTAATAAGTCCATCACCCTCAGAAGACTCTTCACCCGCCAAAGCGAACACTTTCCCACTGAACCTCTCCTTCTTCGGCTTAGGACACTTAGTACTAACGTGCCCACCTTCACCACAGTTGAAACAGATAATATCCTTGCGCTCACATTCAGACGCCAAATGACCTTCTTTACCACAACGGAAGCACATTCTCACCCCCGACTTGCATTCGTAGCTCTTATGACCCGGTTTACCACACTTAAAACACACAAGGTTGGCAGGAGCATCTCCCCCACTAGTCTTCTTACCATCAGTAGCTCTCTGTTTACCTTTACCAGCAGGAACCTCATATGGCTTATTACGGCTCTGAAACTTACCCCTCTGCTCCCTCATAACCTTAGAGTGAGCACCACTGTCTTCTTCAAAAATCCTACAACTGTCAATCGAATCCGAGAACACACGAATCTTCTGGTACCCAATTGCCTTCTTAATATCAGCCCTCAACCCATTCTCAAATTTGATGCACTTGGAGAACTCAGAGTTAACATCAGCGTAATGCGGATAAAATTTGGCCAATTCAGTGAACTTGGCAGCATATTCTGTCACAGACATATTTCCTTGCTTCAGCTCAAGGAACTCAATCTCCTTCTTTCCCCTGACATCTTCTGGAAAATACTTTCTTAAGAATTCTCTGCGGAATACAGTCCAAGTAATTTCTTCATTAGCAGTCTCTAACCTCTGCCTAACCTCCAACCACCAGTCATCAGCTTCTTCTGCCAGCATATGTGTACCATACCTGACCTTCTGAGCTTCAGTACAATCCATGACCTGGAAAATCCTTTCCACTTCCTTCAACCACGCAAGAGCACCATCAGGGTCATACTTGCCCTTAAAAGTAGGCGGCTTCTCCCTCTGAAAGGTAGCCAGACTGCGAGTCCCAGCATTTTCACCTTCATTCTGCAGGTTCCCAACAGCCTGCGCCATAGCTTGCAAGGCAGCAGCAAGAGCAGCGTCGTTCCTTCCAGCCATTTCAACTTACACTGCAGCATAAACAATAATTCAGAACTAATCTAGCAATACTTGCTAGTCAAAGACACTAAGACTGGACAACTTGGCCGGACAGACCGAACTGCTTTGATACCACTAATGTAACACCCCATTTCTACCCGGCAATTTAAAATAAAATATCAAAGTATAAAAATTATTTTTCAATTCATCCAAACGGGATGCTACATTTACTTCAATTTCAACATACACAAATTTATGATAAATTCATCGTTTTCAAAAAAAACATAATACGCAGCTCCTCAATAAATGGGGCGAACCCTCAAGTAACTCAAAAGTCTACAAAGAATGGTTCATCATCACGCAGCGGAATAAAATGAAATAGTTTCTTAACATCATTGTAACAACATCAACTCAAAATCCAACAGTGTCATATAAAATAAGACTAAATTAACTAATATTCGCCCCCCAGGTGCTACGTATCAGAGCAAGACCGACTCGAGGAATGAAGGGTTAAAAGCCTTCACGTACGGTTACCTGTAGAGTAATAATCAACATAAGGTGTGAGTCTCAAACCGTATAATAAAGCTTATAATAAGCAATATGTCAGAGTATTGGACTATACCAAATCACAGCAATACATATATATATATATATATATATATATATATATATATACACATGTAACAACTTCTACAATTTATATATATATATATATATATATATATATATATGTAACAACTATAGTAATATATATATACAACAACTATAACAACAAATATATATATATAACAACAACCTTAATATATATATATATATATACATATCAACCAAAACATTAATCATCAATGGTAAGGATGAATGTATGAAGTGCAACATGCATGTGGTACCATCATCGTCAATAATTTTGCCAATTGGGCACATCGTCAATATTTGAGCCTTATCATCGTCAATAGCTCGAGGCCGAAACCTTACATCGTCAATATATGCATATGTAATGCACGCGACTCATGAACAACCAGCAGATCATAGTCCTCACAGCAACAACATCGTCAATATCATTATCATCATTTGGCTATTAGGCCCATCGTCAATAACAACATCATTATCCTTTGGTCATTAAACTCCAAAAATGACACCAAAAAGGTTTTAGACACCGACATAATTTTACAACGTCAACAACAACATCCACCCGGGGACAGCCACAAGAGGCGCCCAGAAACCATCAGAAAAATAATAATTTTTATCTTAAAATAAAATGTAACTGTAGACGACGGAATAAGCTTCACAACGCACTTTGAAACACTTAAAACGGACACCCGAGTCAAAAGATATGACAAAAACAAAACCGGGGAACATTCGGGCAACATCGTGAAAATGGTGCCCATAGGGGATCCTGGCGCCCAGCAGCACAGAAAAACTGGCGCAGGAGGGATCCTGGCGCCCTGGGCAGCAACACTGGCGCCCAACACTTAGACACAAACAGCAACACAGAAACTGGCGCAGGCAGCAACATTGGCGCCAGCACTTAGACAGAAACAGGAACACAAAAACTGGCGCAGAGGCAACCTGCGCCACTTTTACCGCAACACAGACAGTAAAAACTGGCGCAGAGGCAACCTGCGCCACTCTGGGCGCAACACAGACAGCAACACAGACAGCAAAAACTGGCGCAGAGGCAACGTGCGCCACTCTGGGCGCAACACAGACAGCAAAAACTGGCGCAGAGGCAACCTGCGCCACTCTGGGCGCAACACAGACAGCAAAAACTGGCGCAGAGGCGACCTGCGCCACTCTGGGCGCAACAGAAAAACTGGCGCTGGGCAGCAATGTAACACCCTAAATATTTAATTAATTTATTTAATTAAGTATTTAGGAATTTATTTAATTTATTGGGTATAATTTAATTAATTAAAATTATATTAAAATGGTGTAGGTGGTATTAGGAGATGAAGGCGCCAATTAGCTAGACTTGGGCTTAAGTGAAAAGCCCAAGCCCATGGTCCATTGAGACATGCGAAGTTGTTAGGCCAAGTGAGGCTAGGGTTTTTGGTTGTCATTGTGCGAAATTGAGAAGAGAGAAAGGAGAAGAGAAGGGCGCCGTAGAGAGAAAGGAAGAGAAAAGAAGATCGCAAGGTCCAAAGAAGGGAGGGACGTGAATTGTTGCCGTGGTTCCGTTCGTGACCGTCTCGAGGGCTCTTATTCTTCAAATTCGAGGTAAGGGGAGTTCTATCAATTTATATAATAGATTGTATGATAGGTTTTAGGTAGTGATAGCCTAGATTTAACCACGATCATGATTATGTTTGTGAATTCATGTCCTTGTTGATGATGTATGCGTGATGTTCATGGTTGTGGCTGAAAATTCATGTTTGGGTGTGGCATGGGCGCCTAGGGCGCCATATGTTTGATGGATGTTGCTGAATTTTGATGGCTGATGGAGGTTTTGATGATTTTATATGTGCTCATGAATTGTTGTAAATTGGGGTTGTGATTGGTCATGTGAAAATTTGAAGAAAAAAAAATGTATATGTTGAAATTGTGTTGCTGAAAGTATGCAGGCGCTGGGCGCCCAAGGGCACTGTGCGCTGTGTTGCAGTGTTGCGCGTGTTGCGCTGGGCGTTGGGTGCCAGGCGCTGGGCGCTGGGCGCCCGTGCGTGTGTGTGTGTGTTGCGCTGGGCGCTGGGCGCCATTCTGTGCGGGTGTATGTTTCGGTTGTGCTGTGTCTTGGCGCAAGGGCGCCAAGGGCGCCTTGTGTCGGAATGTTGCTGTCGAAATTGTTGCCTGTTGAAATGTTGTTGTCGAAATTTGTTGCCTGTCGAAATGTTGTTGTCGAACTTATTGCCTGTTGAAAGGTTGCTGTCGAAATGTTGCCTGTCGAAGGCGCCCTGTTGCTGGGCGCCAGTTTTGCGTTTTGTGCTGCTGAGCGCCCAGGGCGCCAGTTTTTCAGGATGTTCCCAAATTTTTTATCAAAACTGTTTTCGCTATATCTTTTGACTCGGACATCCGTTTTAAACGTTTCAAAAAGTGTTGGGAAGCTTTTTCAGTTGTCTATCTGTGTGTCCCATTTTTAAAAATAAAAACTTATTACTTCTGAAGGTTGCTGGGCGCCCCTAGTGGCTGTTCCCGGTGGTCGTTGCTGTGACATTGAAAAATCGTTTTGGTGTCTTTAAAAATCCTTTTTTGCGTATAACCAGTGGTTTTAATGTTTTAGTGTCAAAAGTTATGATTTTGACCGTGATGTCCTTAGTGGCTAGTTAAATGACCTTTTTGCCCTTAGTGGCCAATGTTGTTGATAATGATGTGTAAATGACGATGATGCCCTTAGTGGCTAGTTAAATGACCTTTTTTCCCTTAGTGGCCAATGTTGTTGATAATGACGTGTAAATGACGATGATGCCCTTGGTGGCTAGTAAATGACGTTTTGCCCTCAGTGGCTATTGTTTGAGTTGATGATGTTCAATAAATAAATGACGATGAAAATAAGTGATGTTGAGGCCCAAAAGGCTAAGTGATTATGAGGCCTAAAAGGCTAAGTGACGTTGTGGTGTGTAATTGTGAATTGACAGGTGCTGTGCCTCTTATTTGGCAAATTGGTAAGTGACGGGTCACATAGTTGACCGTGATTGTGTGTTTGTGCGTGGTGCATGTCATAGTGTCTCATGCCTCCCATATGCATAAACCCAGTGACGTTTTGAGGCCCAAAAGGCTAAGTGACGATGAGGCCATAAAGGCTAAGCGACGTTTGTGAAAAGGTACCTCATGCATATGCCCGCGAGTGGGTTGCATTTCATATGCCTACATGACATAGTGATGAGTTATTGTAGTGAAGTAATTGATGATTGTGATGTGATTATTTTAGAGCTGGGACTTGACTTATTGCTTATCATGTGATTTATTATATGGATTGAATTAGACTCACCCTTCTGTTTGAATGTTACCCCTATGCGGTAACGTGCAGGTGATCACGAGTGAAGGACTAGGTACCTTCACTACTTCTAGTCGAGTCGTCACGCTCTGATACGTAGCACTCAGGGGGGGGGGGGGGACGAACTTGATATTTATGAATGATTTCGGTTGTTATGTCTTTGTTGACGATTCTGTTTTATTTTGTTATTCCGCTGCGTAGTTGGTTTTTATTGACATTGAGTTTTATTTGCGATGATAACTGTGTTTTTGAGGCTCTCCTCTAAGTGACGTGCTACGTGATGCATGATTATTGTGTTTGAGCTGTTTTATAGAGAAGCGTTGTTTTATTGAAGTATGTGTAACATTCCTCATGCGAAATAAATTTATGAAAACTCTGATATTTTTCCAATTAAATTAACGGGTAGAAAATGGGTGTTACATTAGTGGTATTAGAGCAGTTCGGTCTGTCCGGCCAATGTTGTCCTGTCATAGTGTCTTATGACAATAGATTAGTACTAAATTCTTGGTTTGTCCTGCAGTAATAATTTGAAATGGCTGGGAGGAACGACGCTGCTCTTGCTGCTGCATTGCAAGCTATGGCTCAGGCTGTGCAGAATCAGCATAATGCTGGAGAGAACGCTGGTTTTCGGAGTCTGACTACTTTCCAGAGAGAGAATCCGCCCACATTTAAGGGCAAATATGATCCAGATGGTGCTATGGCTTGGTTGAAGGAGATCGAGAGGATATTCAGGGTGATGGACTGCCCTGTTGAGCAGAAGGTCCGTTTTGGTACTCACATGTTGGCTGAGGAGGCCGACGACTGGTGTAACGCCCAAAATATTTAATTAAATTGTTTAATTAAATATTTAGGTATCCAATTGTTTATTTAAAATATGTTAGTTGATATAAATATATTAGCACTTGATTAAGAGGTGTGTAAATAAATTTTAGGTGATGGCGTTAGTGATCGGGCTTAAGCTGGAGAAAGCCCGTGATCCAAGCCTAAGGCATAGGCGCATGAGGGGTTAGTTAGGGTTGGGGAGCATTTCGCATTTGTGGGAGAAAAGAAAAGAAATTGCGAATAGAGAGAAGAGAGAGAGAAAGTTTGCGAAGAGAGTGAGAAGAGAGAAGAGGTGCGATCGGCCAAGAGAGAAGAGGAGCAAGGAGCTGTTGCTGTGGTTACTTCGATGCTTTCGTAGAGGTCTCATCATCTTCGAAAAATCTAAGGTAAGGGTGGGTCTTGCTTTATAATAGGGTTTATAATGGGTTGTATGTAGGGGTTTAGGAATTATATCGTTCTCCGTATGATTGTAATGTTGTGTGACGTGTATGAATATGTTGATGAAGATTTCTTGTTCAATAGATGATTGTTAGGTAGAATGCGAATGGCTAAGTGTATGTGAGGATCGAAAATGCAAGCTAAGTGCTCGATATAATGTGTATATGATGATGTGGTTGCTATAATATATACACTGTTGCGGTTTTCTTGAAACTGGGACTGTTCGGTCAGTCCAAAAAGTTCGTGTTTAATTGTTCTTGAAAATAGACTTCACGCCGGTCGTTTTGGCGCCGGTTTCGTTCGATTTGAAGTTTTGTAGCTCTAGTTATAGGCTCCACAAGTTAGGGTAATAATCTGGGAGCATTCTGGACATAGGTTCTGTATTTTTAAAACTGGGAACCTTTCGTTTGTCCAAAAATTGTGGGACATATTTTGTTAGAAAATAGACTTAATTTTGGTCATTTTGGCACTGGTTTGGTTAAATTTGGATTTGTGTAGCTCAAGTTATGAGTCTCCAAAGTTAGGTCAAATTTCTGGAAATAATCTGTGAGTAGGTTCGGTTTTTGCAAGTTTTGTGTTCTCAATTAAACTCCGTTTTGAATGATTCTCATTTAGTTAGAAAATAGACTGAATTCTCTACAAGGTAGGCACTGGTTTCACCGAATTTTATTAAGAAATGAGAAAGAAAACTTGGTCGCAAGTTGCGTAAGAAATTCTGTCTGGCGCTGGCGCCAATGTTGCTCCTGCGCCAGTTTGTGTTGCTGTGTCTAGGCGCTGTTGCTCCTGCGCCAGTTTCTGTGTTGCTGTGTCTAGGCGCTGTTGCTCCTGCGCCAGTTTTCTGTGTTGCTGTTGTGTCTAAGTTGCGCCAGTTTTTGTGTTGCTGTGTTGCTGTTTCTGTCTAAGTTGCGCCAGTTTTTGTGTTGCTGTGTTGCTGTTTCTGTCTAAGTTGCGCCAGTTTTCCTGCGCCAGTTTTCCTGCGCCAGTTTTGTGTGCTGCTGTTCCCTGCTAGGCGCCCAGTGCCTGGGCGCCATTTTCAGCATGTGTCTCAGTTTTGTTCCTAATTTGTTTTTGACGTATCTTTTGACTCGGGTGTCCGTTTTAAATGCTTCAAAGTGCGTTTCGAAGCTTGTTCAGCCCTCTATCTGTGTATGCTACTGTAAGGTGAAAAATGATTACTTTTCTAATAGTTTCTGGACACCAATATTGTGTTGCCATGTTGATGCTAATGATGATGGGTCTATTGACCAAACATTACTGATGTTGTTAAGTGACGGTGGGTCTATTTGGCCAAAATAAGTGACGATGTTATTGATGATGGGCTTAATGCCAAAGTGACGATGATGTTATAGATGATGTTGATGATGTGGAAATTATAATTGTTGGTTGTTTATGAAGTCACATGCATACATAAGGCTGCGGTCTCGACGATATAAGGCTGCGGTCTCGACGATTTAAGGCTGCGGTCTCGACGATATGCCCAATTGGCAATAATAAGTGACGATGATGGTACCACATGCATACTTGCACTTCATACATTCATGCTCATCATTGGTAATTATTATTATGGTTGGTGTGTAATATGATTGTGTGGCAAATATATATATATATATATATATATATATATATATATATATATATATATATATACATAAATTGTTGAAGCCGTCATGCGTATATTTATAAATATAAAGATATAAATTGTGAAAGTTGTTATATATAAATATATAGATGTATATGTATATGTATGTATAGCTGTGATTGGTATAGTTCTGAGCTCTAGCATACTAGTCATTATAAACTTTATTATACGGTTTAGACTCACCCCTTTGTTGCTCATTACTACAGATAACCGTGAGTGAAGGCTTGTCTCCCTTCATTCCTGAGTCGGTCTTATGCTCTGATACGTAACACTCAGGGATGGGCGCTAGATTTTATTCGTTTTGTTTATTTGGCTGTTGAATAATTTTTACTGAGGATATTATGTTATTGTTGAGACTATAATTTGTTTTATGAGATTTTAGTCTATTCCGCTGCATGATGTTGAAGTTTCTGTTATGAGAACTGAATTAATGTATTTTTGAGGATTCCATCCCACTTGCCATGTGTTACGTATTATACTGATTAATAAGAGAATTTGTTATTATATTGTCGATGTTTATATGAAGTGAATGTAGTATCCCGTTTGGATGAATCGAAAAATAATTGTTAAACTCTGATATTTATGATTTAAATTGTCGGGTAGAAATGGGGTGTTACATTAGTGGTATCAGAGCAATGGTTGGTCCGTCCGGCCAAGTCGTCGAGTCATTGTGTCGGCTAACGACCAACTGTTGTCTTTTAGTACTAACCGTTGTTTGCATTGCAGGTTGTTCGAATCAGGTAAACTTTTGGATTGTTCGGTCCTAACCGGACTGTTTGTGTTGTTTATTGTGCCTTCCTTGTGTGAACTCTGTAATGTTGTCATTTACTTTGTTACCTTCTTGCCTTTGAAACTTTGTGCCCACAAAAGCTGCACTTCTATAGTTTGACTTTGTAGTGGTTAATTGCATTACGTGATTTTGTGAGTTAGAATGTTTATTGAGTCTACTCGTAATCTAATATTAAACTATTTTTGGATGTTCACAACGTAGGTCATTTATTTAATTAAATATAATCGGTGCGGTGCATTATTTATCTCTTATCTTTCAGTTCGAATCTAGAGGTTGTAGTAGTTTTACTGAGAGTCAAATTTATGTACTCCTAAACTTAAACCTTAGGAATATCCTCACAGGTGTTTTAATTTGATTATAATTGATAGTGTGCAAATAATTTGTCTTGGCAGCATTATAGGTCCTAGTTCTTTTTCCACATGGCTTAGTGAATAACAGGTTGGTAATTAATTAAAAGTAGATGCTAGTTGCTTCGTTAGAATAAGAAAGTTGATCATGATGCCTACATGCTAATTTTTTTTTTCTTCTAAGACATTAGATTTTGTGAACGATATTTTTGCGTGTTTTGTGAGTTTTTGCTGAATTAGTTTTAATAGTTGGAAGCTCGCATGAATTTATTATGTGGTTAATTTAATGTTATTACCTTGACTCTATGAATTAACGAAAGCATAGTATAAAGCATAATATGAATTTTTACTGTAACATGTTCTTGATTGCGTATTTATGTTGTATGCTAAGTGCCTTGTGGACTAATCTTGCTACTTGTGTTAAGATGCTTCATCGTCTTGACTACGGAGAGTGACCCCTCGTTGGGGTACCCGGTGACCCCGATTTGTGTTTATGTGTCATGTGTTATGTGAGAACCATTGTATGAGCAATGGTGAAGTTGTAAATTGTGATTTCGAGTCTAATACTAATAATGTGTATTGAGAATGTTCGTACCGTTGTACTAAATGAATTGTTTTTACTACTGTTAAACTTGTTAAGTTGTTGAACTGTTAGCCCGATGTTGTTTTATCAATGATGTTGATTTGTCGTTGTTGTTTGTTGATGATGTTGACTTGTTGTTGTTTTGTTATTGATGTTGTGTTGTTGATTTGGGCGTTGGCCCGGAGCTTGTCTCCAACAGTCGTTGATGTTGTTAATTGTTTTGTTGTGGGTACTGCCGATATGGCCCACATTGTTGTGTCGGGGGTAGCGCCGATATGGCCCACATTGTTGTGTCGTGGGTAGCGCCGATATGGCCCTCATTGTTGTGTCGTGGGTAGCGCCGATATGGCCCACATTGTTGTGTCGTGGGTAGCGCCGATATGGCCCACGTTGTTTTGTTGTGGGTACCGCCGATATGGCCCACATTGTTGTGTCGTGGGTAGCGCCGATATGGCCACGTTGTTTTGTTGTGGGTACCGCCGATATGGCCCACATTGTTGTGTCGTGGGTAGCGCCGATATGGCCCACGCTGTTTTGTTGGGGGTACCACTGAATGGCCCGAAATGTTTTGATGGATTTTGTGCTATAGGCCTGTGGCCGATGTTGTGGTTTTGTCGTTGTTAATGTCGCCTGAGTGGCAAATTTAGTCGTTGATGTCGCCTGAGTGGCAAAGTTAGTTGTTGATGTTATCGTTGTTGTTTGTTGATGTTGTTGCCGTTGTTGTCGTGTTGTTGATTATGTGGCTTGTTTTGCAACTGTCATGCACTCTGTGAACCTTGTCGTGACGTGGTAGTGAAACTATGAGGCACCGTAGAGATAGATGAGTGAGGTAGAACGCAAGTGATGCTTAGATCTACAAGTCGGTTTATCAGAGTAGCGCAGCAGAATCATGGTATGCTAATAGGAAGGAGCTTTAATAGAGCTTGGAGGTGATCATGTGGTACCGACATGATTACGCCCAAAACTCTATCGGGGACCCTTGCAGAACCGTTAGAGAGTGAGTCTGATTGTTATTTCTCGAAGTTATCTGGCTGAATAAGTAGGAGGGACGGCCGCCCAATCACTTACCGCTGGTAATCAAGGAAATAATGATCAGCATGCTAGATAGCACTAGTTGTCAAGGTGACGTTAATTGGCTAGTGGAAGAGTGCCCGCGTCGGTGGTTAAATTTCGAGGACGAAATTCTTTTAAGTGGGGGAGAGTTGTAACGCCCAAAATATTTAATTAAATTGTTTAATTAAATATTTAAGTATCCAATTATTTATTTAAAATATGTTAGTTGATATAAATATATTAGCACTTGATTAAGAGGTGTGTAAATAAATTTTAGGTGATGGCGTTAGTGATCGGGCTTAAGCTGGAGAAAGCCCGTGATCGAAGCCCAAGGCATAGGCGCATGAGGGGTTAGTTAGGGTTGGGGAGCATTTCGCATTTGTGGGAGAAAAGAAAAGAAATTGCGAATAGAGAGAAGAGAGAAGAGAGAGAGAAAGTTTGCGAAGAGAGTGAGAAGAGAGAAGAGGTGCGATCGGCCAAGAGAGAAGAGGAGCAAGGAGCTGTTGCTGTGGTTACTTCGGTGCTTTCGTAGAGGTCTCATCATCTTCGGAAAATCTAAGGTAAGGGTGGGTCTTGCTTTATAATAGGGTTTATAATGGGTTGTATGTAGGGGTTTAGGAATTATATCGTTCTCCGTATGATTGTAATGTTGTGTGACGTGTATGAATATGTTGATGAATATTTGTTGTTCAATAGATGATTGTTAGGTAGAATGCGAATGGCTAAGTGTATGTGAGGATCGAAAATGCAAGCTAAGTGCTCGATATAGTGTGTATATGATGATGTGGTTGCTATAATATATACACTGTTGCGGTTTTCTTGAAACTGGGACTGTTCGGTCAGTCCAAAAATTTCGTGTTTAATTGTTCTTGAAAATAGACTTCACGCCGGTCGTTTTAGCGCCGGTTTCGTTCGATTTGGAGTTGTGTAGCTCTAGTTATAGGCTCCACAAGTTAGGGTAATAATCTGGGAGCATTCTGGACATAGGTTCTGTATTTTTAAAACTGGGAACCTTTCGTTTGTCCAAAAATTGTGGGACATATTTTGTTAGAAAATAGACTTAATTTTGGTCATTTTGGCACTGGTTTGGTTAAATTTGGATTTGTGTAGCTCAAGTTATGAGTCTCCAAAGTTAGGTCAAATTTCTGGAAATAATCTGTGAGTAGGTTCGGTTTTTGCAAGTTTTGTGTTCTCAATTAAACTCCGTTTTGAATGATTCTCGTTTAGTTAGAAAATAGACTGAATTCTCTACAAGGTAGGCACTGGTTTCACCGAATTTCATTAAGAAATGAGAAAGAAAACTTGGTCGCAAGTTGCGTAAGAAATTCTGTCTGGCGCTGGCGCCAATGTTGCTCCTGCGCCAGTTTCTGTGTTGCTGTGTCTAGGCGCTGTTGCTCCTGCGCCAGTTTCTGTGTTGCTGTGTCTAGGCGCTGTTGCTCCTGCGCCAGTTTTCTGTGTTGCTGTTGTGTCTAAGTTGCGCCAGTTTTTGTGTTGCTGTGTTGCTGTTTCTGTCTAAGTTGCGCCAGTTTTCCTGCGCCAGTTTTGTGTGCTGCTGTTCCCTGCTAGGCGCCCAGTGCCTGGGCGCCATTTTCAGCATGTGTCTCAGTTTTGTTCCTAATTTGTTTTTGACGTATCTTTTGACTCGGGTGTCCGTTTTAAATGCTTCAAAGTGCGTTTCGAAGCTTGTTCAGCCCTCTATCTGTGTATGCTACTGTAAGGTGAAAAATGATTACTTTTATAATAGTTTCTGGACACCAATATTGTGTTGTCATGTTGATGCTAATGATGATGGGTCTATTGACCAAACATTATTGATGTTGTTAAGTGACGGTGGGTCTATTTGGCCAAAATAAGTGACGATGTTATTGATGATGGGCTTAATGCCAAAGTGACGATGATGTTATAGATGATGTTGATGATGTGGAAATTATAATTGTTGGTTGTTTACGAAGTCACATGCATACATAAGGCTGCGGTCTCGACGATATAAGGCTGCGGTCTCGACGATTTAAGGCTGCGATCTCGACGATATGCCCAATTGGCAATAATAAGTGACGATGATGGTACCACATGCATACTTGCACTTCATACATTCATGCTCATCATTGGTAATTATTATTATGGTTGGTGTGTAATATGATTGTGTGGCAGATATATATATATATATATATATATATATATATATATATATATATATATATATATATATATATATATATATAAATTGTTGAAGCCGTCATGCGTATATTTATAAATATAAAGATATAAATTGTGAAAGTTGTTATATATAAATATATAGATGTATATGTATATGTATGTATAGCTGTGATTGGTATAGTTCTGAGCTCTAGCATACTGCTCATTATAAACCTTATTATGCGGTTTAGACTCACCCCTTTGTTGCTCATTACTACAGGTAACCGTGAGTGAAGGCTTGTCTCCCTTCATTCCTGAGTCGGTCTTATGCTCTGATACGTAACACTCAGGGGATGGGCGCTAGATTTTATTCATTTTGTTTATTTGGCTGTTGAATAATTTTTACTGAGGATATTATGTTATTGTTGAGACTATAATTTGTTTTATGAGATTTTAGTCTATTCTGCTGCATGATGTTGAAGTTTCTGTTATGAGAACTGAATTAATGTATTTTTGAGGATTCCATGCCACTTGCCATGTGTTACGTATTATACTGATTTATAAGAGAATTTGTTATTATATTGTCGATGTTTAAATGAAGTGAATGTAGCATCCCGTTTGGATGAATCGAAAAATAATTGTTAAACTCTGATATTTATGATTTAAATTGCCGGGTAGAAATGGGGTGTTACAACTGGTGGTTGGCCACTAGGCAGAGGTTGGAGGCTGTGCAGGAAGAGATTACTTGGGAGGTATTCTGTAACACCCTAAAATATTTAATTAATTTATTTAATTAAGTATTTGGGAATTTAAATTAATTTATTTGATATAATTTAATTAATTAGAATTTTATTAATTTTGGTGGTATTAGGAGGGAGTGGAGGCGCCACTTGCATGACTTGGGCTTGAGTGGAAGGCCCAAGCCCATGATCCACAAGTATGCGAAGTGGCTTGGTTAGTTGGAGGTTAGGGTTTTGCTAGGGGTTGCGAAATCGAAAGAGAGAGCAAGAGAGAAAGAGAGGAGCGTGAGAAAGAAGGAGCAAGGGCGGCCAAGAGAGGAGAAAGATTCGAAGATCAAGGAGGAAGGAGATCTCCGTTGTTGCTGTGGCTCTGTAGGTGACTACTCCTAGGGCATCGAATTCTTCTTCTTGAAAAGGTTAGGGGAGCTCTATCCTTCTATCTAATAGATCATATGATGGGTCCTAGATCTAGGGTTTAAACTAGATTCTTGATGCATGCCATGATTTTCTTGATATGTTGTTAATGTTGATTCTTTTTCATATATATATATATATATGCGAATTGAGTATTGGGATGTGTGATCATGATATGCGAATTGTTGGAATATATATATATATATATATATATATATATATATATATATATATATATATATATATATGTTGATTTCTTGATGTGTTCTTGGTATGCGAATTTTTGGCATTGTGTATTCATGAAATTATGATTTGGTGTGTTGGAGTGTTTGAGTTTTCACAAATTGGGTGAGTGTGTGCATAGGCGCCTAGGGCGCCAAGGTGATGGTGATGATAGTGCCCAATTGAATTTTGAGAAATTGAATTAAAATAAGGGCATTTTTGGTTGCTGGAAAATATGAATTTTTTTACACTTTTAAATTGTTAGGAATCAATTTTAGTGTTGAAAAGTTGTTGGAAAAATTCTGGGTTGTGTTGCTGCTGTTTCTGGGCGCCAGGCGCCCTGTGCTGGGCGCCAAGGGCGCTGTGCGCGTGTCTGTGCGCGTTGCTGGGCGCTGGGCGCCTGTGGCGTGTTGTGTTGTGCCCCTGGGCGCTGGGCGCCTGTGGCGTGTTGTGTTGTGCGCCTGGGCGCTGGGCGCCTGTGGCGTGTTGCGTGTGTGCGTGTGTTGCGCGCCTGGGCGCTGGGCGCCAGTGCGCGTGTTGCCTGGTTGCCTGGGCGCCTAAGGCGCCAATTTCAGAATGTTGCTTGATTTTTCCCAAACTTATTTTTAACATAACTTTTGACTCAGACGTCCGTTTTGAAGGATTCGAAAAGTGTCGTGAAGCTTTTTACGTTGTCTATCTGTGGGTCCAATTTTTAAAATGAAAAATTGTTATTTTCTGATTGTTTGTGGGTGCCCAAGTGGCCGTCCCCGGTGGTCGTCCCAGTGACATTGAAAAATTATATGGAGCTCTTTAAAAATACCTTTTTGGTGTATAAACAACAGTTTTAACGTGGTAGTGTCAAAAACGATGATTTTGACGAGGATGCCCTCGGTGGCTAGTCAAATGACTGTTTTGCCCCTAGTGGCCAAAGTTGTAGATAATGATGTGTAAATGACGAGGATGCCCTTGGTGGCTAGTCAAATGACGTTTTTGCCCTTAGTGGCTATTGTTTGAATTAATGATGTTTATAAATAGCGACGTTGTGTATGTAATGAGGCCCACAAGGCTAAGTGACGTTGAGGCCCGAAAGGCTAAGTGATGTTAAGGTCTAAAATGGCCAAGTGACGTTGTGTGTTGATTGTGGATTTGACAGGTGCTGTGCTCCTTGTGAGCAAACCGGTAAGTGACGAGTCACATAGTTGACTATGATTTGGGTGTTTGTGTAATTGTGTTGTGAGTGGTGCATGTCATAGTGTCTCATGCCCATGTGCATAAACCCAGTGACGTTTTGAGGCCTGAGTGGCTAAGTGACGATGAGGCCTTAAGGGCTAAGCGACGTTTGTGAAAAGGTACCTCATGCATATGCCCGCGAGTGGGTTGCATTTCATACACCTACATGACATGAGATGAGTTATTGTAAGTGATGTGAATGAAGACTGTGGTGTGAATATTTAGTGTTTTGAATGCTGATTGTTCTAGTGCGTAGCCTATGATTAGTCCTTATCATATTTTCTATTATATGGATTGAAATTATGCTCACCCTTTCCTGTTTGAATGTTACCCCCGTGTTGGTAACGTGCAGGTGATTCCCAGTGAAGGTCTTAGCTTCACTTCTTGGGTCGAGTCGTCATGCTCTGATACGTAGCACCTGGGGGGATTTATTGATGTTTTACTGATGTATTTAGATTTTTACACCGTTGATGAGCTGATTTATTTTTCCGCTGCGTTGTCGTTGGATTTTATGACGTAGTTTTCGATGTTTTGAGTCCCCCCTATTGTGGAGTGCTATGTATTGCACCTTGTTGACGTACTATTTTTATTTGAGGTTTGAGGTTTTATTTTGACGTATGTGTGACACCCTCGTGGTGAAGTTAAAAAAATGAATTTTTAACTCTGATTTTCTAAATTAAAATAAAAGGGTAGAAAGGGGGTGTTACATTAGTGGTATTAGAGCAGTTCGGTCTGTCCGGCCAATGTTGTCCTGTCATAGTGTCTTATGACAATAGATTAGTTCTGAATCTTTGGTTTGTGCTGCAGTGATAGTTCATAATGGCTGGGAGGAACGACGCTGCTCTTGCTGCTGCATTGCAAGCTATGGCTCAGGCTGTGCAGGGTCAGCAGAATGCTGAGATAATGCTGGTTTTCGGAGTCTGACTACCTTCCAGAGAGAGAATCCGCCCACCTTTAAGGGCAAATATGATCCAGATGGTGCTATGGCTTGGTTGAAGGAGATCGAGAGGATTTTCAGGGTGATGGACTGTACTGTTGAGCAGAAGGTCCGTTTTGGTACCCACATGTTAGCCGAGGAGGCCGACGACTGGTGGTTGGCTACTAGGCAGAGGTTAGAGGCTGTGCAGGAAGAGATTACTTGGGAGGTATTCAGCAGGGAATTTCTGAGAAAATATTTTTCTGAAGACGTCTGATGGAAGAAAGAGATAGAGTTTTTGGAGCTGAAGCAGGGTGGTATGTCTGTGACGGCCTATGCGGCAAAATTTGTGGAATTAGCACAATTTTATCCACACTATAGTGAGGCTACAGCTGAATTTTCGAAATGCATCAAATTTGAGAACGGGTTGAGGCCTGATATTAAAAAGGTTGACAGTTGCAGAATCTTTGAAGAAGACAGTACTGCTCATTACAAAGCTACTTCTGAGAAAAAGGGCAAGTTTCAGAGTCGAAGCAAGCCGTATGAGGTTCCTGCGGGTAAGGGTTATCAGAGGGCTGCTGGAGGTAAGGGTTCTAGTGGGGGAGATGCCCCTGCTAGCATTGTCTGTTATAAGTGTGGCAAGCCTGGCCACAAGAGTACTACATGCAGGTCTGATGAGAGGGTTTGCTACCGTTGTGGTAAAAAGGGTCATATGGCAGCCGAGTGTAAGGTCAAGGATGTGGTGTGTTTCAACTGTGGTGAGTCTGGGCATATCAGTACAAAGTGTACAAAGCCGAAGAAGGAAAGGTCTACTGGGAAGGTAGTTGCATTGGCAGGAGAGGAGCCTGATGATGATGATGGTCTGATTAGAGGTACGTGTTTTATTAATGGTACTTCTCTGAAATCTCTTATTGATACTGGTGCTACCCATTGTTTTATATCTGTTGATTGTTGTAAGAGATTGGGTCTTGTTTTATCTGCTATGTGTGGGGATATGGTTGTCGATACTCCTGCGAAGGGGTCGGTGATTACGTCCCAGGTGTGTTCTCAGTGTCCCGTGTCGATCTTCGGCAGGGACTTTATTGTGAATTTTGTTTGCTTGCCGTTGAGAGTTCTGGATGTAATCTTAGGCATGGACTGGTTAGAGAATAATCACGTTCATATCAACTGTCGTAGCAAGTCGGTTAGTTTCGGTGAAGAAAGTTCTGTTTTGGTATCTGCTGGTCAGTTGAAGAAGTTGAAGAAAGAAGGAGTCCAGTTATTTGCGTTGATGGCTTCGTTGTCTGCTGAGAGTCAGGCTGTTATTGAAGAACTGGAAGTGGTACGCGAGTTTCCTGAAATTTTTCCTGAAGAAATTCCGGGTGTGCCACCGGAAAGAGAAGTTGAGTTTTCGATTGATCTTGTACCTGGTACGAGGCCTGTGTCTATGGCACCGTACAGAATGTCGGCGTCGGAATTGTCTGAGTTAAAGACGCAACTTGAAGAATTGCTTGAGAAAAAGTTTGTGAGACCGAGTGTGTCACCGTGGGGAGCTCCGGTATTGTTAGTGAAGAAGAAAGATGGGAGCATGAGGTTATGTGTGGACTATCGTCAGTTGAATAAGGTAACTATCAAGAATAAGTATCCGCTTCCGAGGATCGACGATCTGATTGATCAGTTAGTGGGTGCCCGTGTTTTCAGCAAAATTGATTTGAGGTCCGGATATCATCAGATTAAAGTAAAGGATGAGGATGTTCAGAAAACAGCGTTCAGGACAAGGTATGGGCATTATGAATATTCAGTGATGCCGTTCGGTGTGACCAATGCTCCTGGTGTATTTATGGAATATATGAACCGTATTTTCCTAAATTACCTAGATCGGTTTGTGGTGATCTTCATAGATGACATTCTAGTTTATTCTAAGTCAGAGGAAGAGCATGCTGAGCACCTAAAGTCAGTGTTGGAAGTTTTAAAAGAGAAAAAGTTGTACGCTAAGTTATCAAAGTGTGAGTTCTGGCTGAAAGAGGTGAGTTTCCTTGGGCACGTGATTTCTGGAAATGGTATTGCGGTTGATCCGGCAAAAGTAGAAGCAGTGTTGGAGTGGGAGTCTCCGAAGTCCGTAACAGAGATTAGAAGCTTTTTGGGTTTGGCTGGGTACTACAGGAGGTTCATCGAGGGTTTTTCCAAGTTGGCCCTTCCGTTGACTCAGTTGACTTGCAAGGGTAAAGTTTTTGTTTGGGATGCCCGGTGTGAGGAAAGTTTTATGGAACTGAAAAAGAGATTGACGACCTCGCCTGTTTTGACGTTGCCTAATCCAGAGGAACCGTTCGTTGTATATTGTGACGCTTCGAAGATGGGTCTCGGTGGTGTGTTGATGCAAGATGGGAAAGTCGTTGCGTATGCGTCGAGGCAGTTGCGGGTTCATGAGAAAAATTACCCTACGCATGATTTGGAATTGGCTGCTGTGGTATTTGTGCTCAAGATTTGGAGGCACTACCTTTATGGTTCGAGGTTCGAAGTGTTCAGTGATCATAAGAGTCTAAAGTATCTGTTCGATCAGAAAGAGTTGAATATGAGACAGCGTCGGTGGTTGGAGCTCTTGAAGGATTATGACTTTGGTTTGAATTATCATCCCGGCAAAGCTAATGTCGTGGCTGATGCTTTAAGCAGAAAGTCTTTGCATATGTCGGCAACGATGGTGAAACAATTAGAGCTGATCGAGGAATTCAGGGATTTGAGTTTGGTTTGTAAGATGACACCTCGCAGTGTCAAGCTGGGGATGTTAAGGATCGATAATGATTTCCTGGGCAGCATCAGGGAAGCTCAGAAGACAGATGTCAAGTTAGTGGATTTAATTAATGGGGTCGGTCAGTCTGAAGATGAAGATTTCAAATTAGATTCCAGTGGTGTGTTGAGATGCCGGGGTAGGATCTGTGTTCCGGACAATGAAGAGATGAGAAAGGCAATTTTAGAGGAGGGTCACCGTAGTAAGTTGAGTATCCATCCTGGAGCGACGAAAATGTATCAAGACCTGAAAAAGATGTTTTGGTGGTATGGTATGAAGAGAGATGTGGCACAGTTTGTGTATGCCTGTTTGACCTGTCAGAAATCTAAGGTTGAGCATCAGAAGCCTGCAGGGCTAATGCAACCGTTGGAAGTTCCAGAGTGGAAATGGGATAGCATAGCGATGGATTTTGTGACGGGATTACCGGATACAGTTAAGGGTCATGACGCTATTTGGGTGATCATTGATAGGTTAACGAAGTCTGCTCATTTTATTCCTATTAATATCACTTATCCGGTGTCGAGGTTGGCAGAGGTCTATGTCAAAGAAATTGTGAAGCTGCACGGTGTTCCGAAGAGTATTGTGTCAGATAGGGATCCGAGGTTCACTTCTGAGTTTTGGAAGAGTTTGCAAAAGGAATTGGTTTCAAAGTTGAAAATGAGTTCGGCGTATCATCCTCAGACGGATGGTCAGTCGGAAAGAACAATTCAGTCGTTAGAGGATTTGTTGAGGGCTTGTGTATTGGAACAGCGGGGTTCATGGGATTCCTACCTTGCGTTGATTGAGTTTACCTATAACAACAGTCACCATTCCAGTATCGGGATGGCACCGTTTGAAGCATTGTATGGTCGAAAGTGTAGGACACCATTATGTTGGTATGAGTCGGGAGAGAGTGTAGTGTTGGGTCCGGAGATTGTCCGGGAGACTACAGAGAAGATCAAGATGATCCGTGAGAAGGTGAAGGCTTCGCAGAGTCGTCAGAAGAGTTATCATGACAAGCGGAGGAAGGCTTTAGAGTTTCAGGAGGGTGAGCATGTGTTCTTGAGGGTTTCTCCTACTACCGATGTTGGTCGAGCGTTGAAATCGAAGAAGCTCACTCCTCGATTTGTTGGTCCTTATCAGATTTCTGAAAGAATCGGAAATGTGGCTTATCGGGTGGCCTTACCGCCAAATCTTTCGAACTTGCACGACGTGTTTCACGTGTCGCAACTTCGGAAGTATGTTTCGGATCCATCTCATGTGATCCATATGGATGATGTGGAGGTGCGGGATAATCTCACTGTGGAGACGATGCCCGTACGGATTGAGGATCGGGAAGTGAAAGCGCTTAGAGGAAAAGAGATTGCATTAGTGAAAGTGGTTTGGTTAGGAGCTGCCGGCGAGAGTATGACTTGGGAGCTAGAGAGCAAGATGCGAGAGTCCTACCCAGAGTTGTTCGATCAGGTAAATTTCGAGGACGAAATTATTCTAAGTGGGGGAGAGTTGTAACACCCTAAAATATTTAATTAATTTATTTAATTAAGTATTTGGGAATTTAAATTAATTTATTTGATATAATTTAATTAATTAGAATTTTATTAATTTTGGTGGTATTAGGAGGGAGTGGAGGCGCCACTTGCATGACTTGCGCTTGAGTGGAAGGCCCAAGCCCATGATCCACAAGTATGCGAAGTGGCTTGGTTAGTTGGAGGTTAGGGTTTTGCTAGGGGTTGCGAAATCGAAAGAGAGAGCAAGAGAGAAAGAGAGGAGCGTGAGAAAGAAGGAGCAAGGGCGGCCAAGAGAGGAGAAAAATTCGAAGATCAAGGAGGAAGGAGATCTCCGTTGTTGCTGTGGCTCTGTAGGTGACTACTCCTAGGGCATCGAATTCTTCTTCTTGAAAAGGTTAGGGGAGCTCTATCCTTCTATCTAATAGATCATATGATGGGTCCTAGATCTAGGGTTTAGACTAGATTCTTGATGCAAGCCATGATTTTCTTGATATGTTGTTAATGTTGATTCTTTTTCATATATATATATATATGCTAATTGAGTATTGGGATGTGTGATCATGATATGCGAATTGTTGGAATATATATATATATATATATGTTGATTTCTTGATGTGTTCTTGGTATGCGAATTTTTGGCATTGTGTATTCATGAAATTATGATTTGGTGTGTTGGAGTGTTTGAGTTTTCACAAATTGGGTGAGTGTGTGCATAGGCGCCTAGGGCGCCAAGGTGATGGTGATGATAGTGCCCAATTGAATTTTGAGAAATTGAATTAAAATAAGGGCATTTTTGGTTGCTGGAAAATATGAATTTTTTTACACTTTTAAATTGTTAGGAATCAATTTTAGTGTTGAAAAGTTGTTGGAAAAATTCTGGGTTGTGTTGCTGCTGTTTCTGGGCGCCAGGCGCCCTGTGCTGGGCGCCAAGGGCGCTGTGCGCGTGTCTGTGCGCGTTGCTGGGCGCTGGGCGCCTGTGGCGTGTTGTGTTGTGCGCCTGGGCGCTGGGCGCCTGTGGCGTGTTGTGTTGTGCGCCTGGGCGCCTGTGGCGTGTTGCGTGTGTGCGTGTGTTGCACGCCTGGGCGCTGGGCGCCAGTGCGCGTGTTGCCTGGTTGCCTGGGCGCCTAAGGCGCCAATTTCAGAATGTTGCTTTATTTTTCCCAAACTTATTTTTAACATAACTTTTGACTCAGACGTCCGTTTTGAACGATTCGAAAAGTGTCGTGAAGCTTTTTACGTTGTCTATCTGTGGGTCCAATTTTTAAAATGAAAAATTGTTATTTTCTGATTGTTTGTGGGCGCCCAAGTGGCCGTCCCCGGTGGTCGTCCCAGTGACATTGAAAAATTATATGGAGCTCTTTAAAAATCCCTTTTTGGTGTATAAAAAACAGTTTTAACGTGGTAGTGTCAAAAACGATGATTTTGACTAGGATGCCCTCGGTGGCTAGTCAAATGACTGTTTTGCCCCTAGTGGCCAAAGTTGTAGATAATGATGTGTAAATGACGAGGATGCCCTTGGTGGCTAGTCAAATGACGTTTTTGCCCTTAGTGGCTATTGTTTGAATTAATGATGTTTATAAATAGCGACGTTGTGTATGTAATGAGGCCCACAAGGCTAAGTGACGTTGAGGCCCGAAAGGCTAAGTGATGTTAAGGTCTAAAATGGCCAAGTGACGTTGTGTGTTGATTGTGGATTTGACAGGTGCTGTGCTCCTTGTGAGCAAACCGATAAGTGACGAGTCACATAGTTGACTATGATTTGGGTGTTTGTGTAATTGTGTTGTGAGTGGTGCATGTCATAGTGTCTCATGCCCATGTGCATAAACCCAGTGACGTTTTGAGGCCTGAGTGGCTAAGTGACGATGAGGCCTTAAGGGCTAAGCGACGTTTGTGAAAAGGTACCTCATGCATATGCCCGCGAGTGGGTTGCATTTCATACACCTACATGACATGAGATGAGTTATTGTAAGTGATGTGAATGAAGACTGTGGTGTGAATATTTAGTGTTTTGAATGCTGATTGTTCTAGTGCGTAGCCTATGATTAGTCCTTATCATATTTTCTATTATATGGATTGAAATGATGCTCACCATTTCCTGTTTGAATGTTACCCCCGTGTTGGTAACGTGCAGGTGATTCCCAGTGAAGGTCTTAGCTTCACTTCTTGGGTCGAGTCGTCATGCTCTGATACGTAGCACCTGGGGGGATTTATTGATGTTTTACTGATGTATTTAGATTTTTACACCGTTGATGAGCTGATTTATTTTTCCGCTGCGTTGTCGTTGGATTTTATGACGTAGTTTTCGATGTTTTGAGTCCCCCCTATTGTGGAGTGCTATGTATTGCACCTTGTTGACGTACTATTTTTATTTGAGGTTTGAGGTTTTATTTTGACGTATGTGTGACACCCTCGTGGTGAAGTTAAAAAAATGAATTTTTAACTCTGATTTTCTAAATTAAAATAAAAGTGTAGAAAGGGGGTGTTACATATTCAGCAGGGAATTTCTGAGAAAATATTATCCTGAAGACGTCCGGGGAAAGAAAGAGATAGAGTTCCTAGAACTGAAGCAGGGTGGTATGTCTGTGACTGCATATGCGTCGAAATTTGTGGAATTGGCAAAATTCTATCTGCACTACAGTGGGGCGACAGCTGAGTTCTCAAAATACATCAAGTTCGAGAATGGGTTGAGGCCTGATATCAAAAAGGCCATTGGTTACCAGAAGATCCGTGTGTTCGCTGATCTGGTTGACAGTTGTAGAATCTTTGAGGAGGACAGTACTGCTCATTACAAAGCTACGTCTGAGAAAAAGGGTAAGTTTCAGAGTCGAAGCAAGCCGTATGAGGTTCCTGCGGGTAAGAGTTATCAGAAGGCTGCTGGAGGTAAGAAATCTAGTGGGGGAGATGCTCCTGCTAGTATTGTCTGTTATAAGTGTGGCAAGCCTGGCCACAAGAGTACTGCATGCAGGTCTGATGAGAGAGTTTGCTACCGTTGTGGTAAAAAGGGTCATATGGCGGCCGAGTGTAAGGTCAAGGATGTAGTGTGCTTCAACTGTGGTTAGAGAATAACCACAACGGTAGAGAATAACCACGTTCATATCAACTGTCGTAGCAAGTTGGTCAGTTTTGGGGAAGAAGATTCTGTTTTGGTATCTACTGGTCAGTTGAAGAAGTTGAAGAAAGAAGGAGTTCAGCTATTTTCGTTGATGGCATCGTTGTCTGCTGAGAGTCAGGCTGTTATTGAAGAACTGAAAGTGGTACGCGAGTTTCCTGAGGTTTTTCCTGACGAAATTCCGGGTGTGCCGCCGGAAAGGGAAGTTGAGTTTTCGATTGATCTTGTACCTGGTACGAGGCATGTGTCTATGGCACCGTACAGGATGTCGGCGTCTGAATTGTCTGAGTTGAAGACACAACTCGAAGAATTGCTTGAGAAAAAGTTTGTGAGACCGAGTGTATCCCCGTGGGGAGCTCCGGTATTGTTAGTGAAGAAGAAAGATGGGAGCATGAGGTTATGTGTGGACTATCGTCAGTTAAATAAGGTGACTATCAATAACAAGTATCCGCTTCCGAGGATCGACGATTTGATGGATCAGCTAGTGGGTGCCCGTGTTTTCAGCAAAATTGATTTGAGGTCCGGATATCATCAGATTAAAGTGAAGGATGAGGATGTTCAGAAGACAGCGTTCAGGACAAGGTATGGGCATTATGAATATTCAGTGATGCCGTTCGGTGTGACCAATGCACCTGGTGTATTTATGGAATATATGAATCGTATTTTCCATAATTACCTAGATCGGTTTGTGGTGATCTTCATAGATGACATTCTAGTTTATTCTAAGTCGGAGGAAGAGCATGCTGAGCACCTGAAGACAGTATTGGAAGTTCTGAAAGAGAAAAAGTTGTATGCTAAGTTATCAAAGTGTGAGTTCTGGCTGAAAGAGGTGAGTTTCCTTGGGCACGTGATTTCTGGTAATGGTATTGCGGTTGATCCAGCAAAAGTGGAAGCAGTATTGGAGTGGGAGGCTCCGAAGTCCGCAACAGAGATTAGAAGCTTTTGGGTTTGGCTGGGTACTACAGGAGGTTCATCGAGGATTTTTCCAAGTTGGCCCTTCCGTTGACTCAGTTGACTTGTAAGGGTAAAGTTTTCGTTTGGGATGCTCGGTGTGAGGAAAGTTTTATGGAACTGAAAAAGAGATTGACAACGTCGCCTGTTTTGACATTGCCTAATCCGGAGGAACCGTTTGTTGTATATTGTGACGCTTCAAAGATGGGTCTTGGTGGTGTGCTGATGCAAGATGGGAAAGTCGTTGCATATGCGTCGAGGCAGTTGCGGGTTCATGAGAAAAATTACCCTACGCATGATTTGGAATTGGCTACTGTGGTATTTGTGCTTAAGATTTGGAGGCACTATCTTTATGGTTCGAGGTTTGAAGTGTTCAGTGATCATAAGAGTCTGAAGTATCTGTTCTATCAGAAAGAGTTGAATATGAGACAGCGTCGGTGGTTGGAGCTCTTGAAGGATTATGACTTTGGTTTGAATTATCTTCCCGGCAAAGCTAATGTCGTGGCTGATGCTTTAAGCAGAAAGTCTTTGCATATGTCGGCAATGATGGTGAAAGAATTAAAGTTGATTGAGGAATTCAGAGATTTGAGTTTGGTTTGTAAAATGACACCTCGCAGTGTCAAGCTGGGAATGTTAAAGATCGATAATGACTTCCTGGGCAGCATCAGAGAGGCTCAGAAGTCAGATGTCAAGTTAGTAGATTTAATTAATGGGGTTGGTCAATCTGAAGATGAAGATTTCAAATTGGATTCTCGTGGTGTGTTGAGGTTCCGGGGTAGTATCTGTGTTCTGAATGATGCGGAGATGAGAAAGGCAATTTTAGAGGAGGGTCACCGTAGCAAGTTGAGTATCCATCCTGGAGCGACGAAAATGTATCAAGATCTGAAAAAGATGTTTTGGTGGTATGGTATGAAGAGGGATGTGGCACAGTTTGTGTATGCCTGTTTGACCTGTCAGAAATCGAAGGTTGAGCATCAGAGGCCTGCGGGGTTGATGCAACCGTTGGAAGTTCCAGAGTGGAAGTGGGATAGCATTGCGATGGACTTTGTGACTGGATTGCCGAATACAGTTAGGGGTCATGACGCTATTTGGGTGATCGTTGATAGGTTAACGAAGTCTGCTCACTTTGTTCCTATTAATATCACTTATCCGGTGGCGAGGTTGGCAGAGGTTTATGTCAAAGAAATCGTGAAGTTGCACAGTGTTCCGAAGAGTATTGTGTCAGATAGGGATCCGAGGTTCACTTCTGAGTTTTGGACGGGTTTGCAGAAGGAATTGGGTTCAAAGTTAAAAATGAGTTCGGCGTATCATCCTCAGACAGATGGTCAGTCGGAGAGGACAATTCAGTCGTTAGAAGATTTGTTGAGGGCTTGTGTATTGGAACAACGGGGTTCGTGGGATTCCTACCTTGCGTTGATTGAGTTTACCTATAACAACAGTTACCATTCCAGTATCGGGATGGCACCGTTTGAAGCATTGTACGGTCGAAAGTGTAGGACGCCATTGTGTTGGTATGAGTCGGGAGAGAGTGTAGTGTTGGGACCGGAGATTGTCCGGGAGACTACAGAGAAAATCAAGGTGATCCGTGAAAAGATGAAGGCTTCGCAGAGTCGTCAGAAGAGTTATCATGACAAGCGAAGGAAAGATTTAGAGTTTCAAGAGGGTGAGCATGTGTTCTTGAGGGTTTCTCCTATTACCGGTGTTGGTCGAGCGTTGAAATCGAATAAGCTCACTCCTCGCTTTGTTGGTCCTTATCAGATTTCTGAGAGATTCGGAAATGTGGCTTATAGGGTGGCTTTACCGCCGAATCTTTCGAATTTGCACGACGTGTTCACTAGTGCAAAATCAGGAAAAGAATTAGACATTTAAAGTTAGGCGCTCAGATGCCTGACTTTATATGTTGACGCGGTGGCAAACTTGTAATTAAGAGACAAAACTCGCGAGTTTTAAAGTCAAGCGAATACACGCCTGACTTCTAAAGTGAAAAAATAGGGAAAAAATTAGACTTTAGAAGTCAGGCGTGTATTCGCCTGACTACATAAGTAGACACGGTGGCAAACTTGTAATTAATGGTGAAATTCTTTTTTTCTATTTTAGTACTTTAGAAGTCAGGCGCATACACGCCTGACCTCTAAAGTACTAAAATAAAAAAAAAGAATTTCACTCTTCTCCTTCTCTTCGTGAACCCTTCACTCTCAGAAAATCAAAACGCGTACGCGTTTCTTCTCCTCTCCTCTCCTCTCCTCTCCTCTCGCGTACGCCTCTCTTCTCCTTCTCCTCGCCTCTCTTCTCCTCGCCTCTCTTCTTCTCCTTCTCCTTGCTCTTCTATGGCCGATGATCCTCTCCTCTCAACGCCTCTCTTCTCCTTCTTCTCTCTCTCACCGTTCGCTTAGGGTTTTTGATGTTCTCACTGATTTTTCAGTGATTGAAGCGTTGAAGCTCTTCAATCTCACACCTATGATGATGCTTGATGATGATGATGCAAAACCCCTATGGTTTATGCATTGAATCAGCAGTTCTGAGGTTTGTCACTTACAAACCCTTCGGTTTTCGAAGGTTACCGTACTCAGTGCTTGAATCTTTCAGTTAAGCTGAGTTAATGGCTATGAAAAGGTATAACACTTAGCTTTCTTCTTTATTTCTTTGTGTTTTCACTTCTGAATTGAAACCCTAACTTCTGTTTGGTGTGTTTACAGGTTTCTATGTACTGGGTTTTGAATCGGACGTAAGAACAAGAACAGCGAAGGTATTATTCTACTAATCTTCCTCTGGTTTCGCTTAGGGTTTTTGATGTTCTCACTGATTTTTCAGTGATTGAAGCGTTGAAGCTCTTCAATCTCACACCTATGATGATGCTTGATGATGATGATGCAAAACCCCATGGTTTATGCACTGAATCAGCAGTTCTGAGGTTTGTCACTTACAAACCCTTCGGTTTTCGAAGGTTACCGTACTCAGTGCTTGAATCTTTCAGTTAAGCTGAGTTAATGGCTATGAAAAGGTATAACACTTAGTTTTCTACTTTGTTCAATATTAAAAAAGTTATGATTTGTTAGTTGAAGACTGAAATATTTATCATGAAAACTGTAAGATAATTGTACTTTTAACGTATTCATGAATATCAGGACCTACTTTGATATTTTTGTATTTGTGTTGATTGAGCTCATGAAGGAAGAAAGGACAACATTTTTTAATGAACTGTGCTGTTTATGACGAAGTAGCTGAAGGATATTGATGGAATTTAAGCTTTTGTATTCACCTGTCTTGTTTTCAATGCAGAAAAGACTCCAATCTGGCACTTCCAACTGAGCGAGTATTCAAAATTCCCAATGTTGATGAAGTGATTGAAGAAGGCAAGAAGGCTCCCAAAAAGTTTCGTGATATAACGTTGAAGAGTGTAGGTTATAACCTAGAGACAGACATGTACACAGCAAGTGGTTGGCCGTCAGTTAGTGGTGATGCTTTAAAGGTCCTGGCTGGAAGTATTTCTTCTGAATATGACTTTACTGATGAGGCTTATAACTTTGATCTTGATGATGATGGAGATGGAAATACTTCACAAAGTCATATTACTGTTTCAAAGTTTGATAAATCTGGATACGGAACAGCCTTTGCTGCTTTTCCAACAGAGAATGAAGGGAGAGAAGCTTGCCATGCAATTGCTGCTTTATGTCAAGTCAGTTCCATCAACTCTTTGATTTCGAACTTCATCCTTCCCCTGCAGGTATGTTTTTAATTGTAAGAGTCTTTTTTAGTACCTTTTTCAATATGATTGGTATTATTGTATTAATAGAACTTGAATCTGTCCAAGCCCTCTTAGTGAAAATAAACGTAGTTGATCAAGTATCTAAGCAGTAGCGACATGCATTTATAATTCGTGATGGTGTTTGTCATTTGAAGTTTGTTGATCTTGTTTTGACACTTTTGTGGTCTCATCTGTTAGTATCGAAACCGGTGCAACAAACTTTCATTTATCTAGTCCATGATAAATTGATTATATTTTCTTGTTTAGTTTTTCTTTACTTAAGAGCATATTCATCCTTGAATGTGTTGTTGATGTATTTTATCATCATCTAGATGTATTTGTTGTTCCACAATATTGAAATATTTAAGATATAGAATACTTCCAAACATTCTAAGACTTCAAATCTGAAGTTCTTTATACATGTGCTACTTTAGCTTCATGGTTTCTCTTTGTCAGGGACATAATATATCAGGAAAGGATAACCGTGTTCATTGCTCCTTAAATATCAACACAGAGACAGGACGCTTGTCAGCAAGAAGGCCAAATCTGCAGGTTAGGTTATTCTAATTTACATGATATATATTTGAATTCTCTCAAAATTTTATTAGGATATTTCATTTTAGCACTGGTAGTTGTTGCAAACCTGGGATCTTTTAAGCACTAGTCATTTGACCATTGACCTTCATCTTTGTGCATGTATGTTTACCAATTGGTGTGTCATTAAGTTTTCTTGATGCTAAATACTTGGTGGATTTTTAAATGTCTTTTGACCTAAAAATGTAATTTCTCCTTTTAGTATGATTTTTTTCATTAGATATATAAAACCATTATTGGTCCTCCACTCCATTCTTTCTGCCCCTGAAAAGGTTACCGTACTCGTGATTTGTTTGCTGTTTTACACCTTTTGTAAAACTTTATATGCACACAAACTGATTATCTGTTTTTCTTTTTGTTCACTGATTTCACCAAGTTGAAGCACGGTTTCTCTTTGAATCTGCAACGTGAAGGCTTCAGCAACTGTAAGAATCAAAACCCCTTTATTTGATCTTATCAATTTCAGCGTATACACGAACCCTAACTTGGTTCTTCTTTATGCAGATTCTGGATCAGTGCACAGGACTTCACCACTTGTGAAGTCACACCCAGATGCTGCTAGGTTGCAATAGATCCAGAATTGGTGGTGTAAACAGCTCTGTTAGTGGGGTTAATTCTTCTCTTGCTGCTCTAGATCCAGCGGAACCTGGAGTTGGTGGTGTTCCCAATCGTTTTCTTGGAATTACACCTACTTATTTGTGGCAAACCCAGCATCAACAAACACCATTATCTGTGGTATGATATGTAACAACGGTATATGAAAATTAGCGTTTAAGTACTCGCTTTCTATGATAGTTTTATTTTGAAGTTATTATCTTTGTTATGTTTTTCATTATTCACACAAACAATATCTTATACTCACTAACAAACACCATTTTTATTTTTTGTTAGTGAGTACATTGAATAATACTGTGAAGGTTCATGAAGCAAACATCGTGAAGATAGTTTGGGTTCCACCTGAGTATGGTGATGCAGTTGCGTGTATTTCAGTTGATGGAATTGTTTCATTGTTGGAAGATGTTGTGGAAGGTATCGTTGACTAAAGCTGAGAATTGTGCTTCTTAAAAATGTGCTTCTTATTTACTTATTTTGTTTTTGTAGATTCGCAGTCCCTTCAATGGAAGATTTGCAAAACCTTTGGTAGCAGTTCTAGCAAAGTCCTTGATGTTCAATTTGGAATCTCTCAGACTCGTTTGAAAATGGTTAGTTTCATAGCTACTAAACATAATATTTATTTTTGAACAATATATATTTTTGCAAAAAATCTCAATTTGAAATTGTTATCAGATGTTCTAATTATCAGTTTGCCTGGTGCAATTTCACATTTTTCATCGATCACTTGTGCATTCTACGTGCATGCTTTTCACCTGAAATCTTGTAAGAATGTGTTAACATAATATTCTATTCTTTTAATTTTAGTTACTGTTTTATGAACATTAAAGGTTACTGCATATTCAGATGGTCATATGAGAGTTTTTGAGCTCTTAGATCCCTTGGAACTGAGAAACTGGCAGCTTCAGGTAAAATTAGCTTGTCCTACTTCTCTCCGAATCATGATATGATACCCTTAATATTCTTCTTACAAAAAACCAATATACTATACATTTATTTTGTTCGTTCTGTCATTTCATTTAGATTTCCGTTACATTCTCTTGAATTTTCCATGGTCTGGCTGTTGTATTCTAGAGTTGTCTATCAATGTCTGTTGAGTCTGAACTGTATAATGTGTATAGCCTTGCAAATGTTACAGACAGTCTGAGACAATAGGGGTTATTTCAGTGTTTTAGCACCTGCAAAAAGTTCTCCACATCTTTGTCCTATTGGATTTGGGGGATTCTACATCTTTGACTCACGATATTTGTTGTGCAGGTATGGGAATTTGACCAGGTTCATCAAAGATGGCTTCCGGTGGCAGAATTGGCACTGCCTGAGGACAAGGGTGATCAGGTTTATGCTGTTGCATGGGCACCAAATATTGGCAGGTAAATTTTTGCAATTTTTTTGAAACATGTCAATCATTTGTATAAGCCCAACTTCCTCATATAGCAGCAGCTTGCATCAAAATACTGGACTGCTTTGACAGGCATGATTTCATGTCAGTCAAGCACCATGAGGAAGTATGTACATGGGTTGTGACCAAGTTTACTGGTATTTTCCTCTATAGTCAATGAAATATGATTAGTTGCTGGTACAATTTTCTTGTAGACTGATGGAGGACCAGATTTCTGTTTGTTATAATTTACATAAACTATGAGCACATGCAGATTGATAAAAAAACTGATGATAACATGACCATTAGTTTGTTGAAAATTTCAGGTTATTAAGCGCATTACTGATGGAGGACCAGATTTCTGTTTTGAATGTGTGGGTGATACTGATATGATAACCACTGCATTGCAGTAATGTTGTACATGTAATACTCTATATCCCTAGATTCATGTTTATAACTTCTACATTAGACATGAATTTCATTTTGCCTTTTTCTTGTTTCTCATAATAGGGATGGGGTTTGACAGTAACACTTGGTGCACCAAAAGTGAAGCCTGAGAGTCAGCTCATTATGGACTATTGCTAATGGGAAGAACATTGAAAGGATCTCTATTTGGAGGATGGAAACCTAAGTCTGATCTTCCTTCATTAGTAGAGAAATATGTGAACAAGGTAAAGTAACAATACCTAGAATATCTCCTTTTATCTGAGCATCACTTTTTATATAGTTTTACTTTGAGTTAAGAGGTGACAATGTCTACTTCACCAATTTTTTTTCCTTATTCATTATTTTTTTATATAGTACTCACTTTTTATATAGTACTCACATTCTTCTATTGGCATCCATATTTGGCTTATGTGCTATTCTAAACATAACTGGCTGGAACATTAATTTGTATAAATTCAGCACGTTCATTTAGTTTCCAGATGTCTTCATTATCTTGTGTTTTTTGGCATTTGGAACTACATATCTCTGCATTTAAGCTTGCTACAAATAAGTATACAATGATACTAGAATCATTCAGCTATATAGTGATACTAGAATTGTAGAACTATAATCAAATATTGAATCAAATAACCTTTTAGCACAATTAATCTTCAGCTATGTTGTCATTTTGGAAACAGTTTTTAAAAATCCAACATATAGCATTAAACACTTTATATCACTTAGCAGTGGCATTTATTCTAGACTTAAATTCCTAGCTGTTTGTCTCTCTATTTTGTTTACCAAAACTTTTTTTCTTTATAAGGATCATGAAAATTGCTTTTATGATTGTCACAGTTTTTCCTTCTAACAAAGCTAAGAAAGTTTATGAAATAGCATATGCATTGGCAGTAGATTAAGGACAACTTAAGAGAGATTTGATTACAAAATGCTGCATGTCTATTATGCTTTTGTGACGTTGTGTCCTCTGAAAATAATTATATCAAATTGTTGCAGGAATTCAGTAGAATGTTCCTATATGGTGGCAGCTGGGGCATTTTGTTATCATGAAATAGTGGATCAATTTGGTATGGCCAATTTATTTTGTAGCTGGTAGTGCCATGGAAATGTTTGTTGTCCATATGCTTTGAATTTGATATGTTAGGATGTTGTTTTCAATCCATATGCTTTGGGTTGTGGTCATATTTTCTGTAAGTCATGTGCTTGCTCTGTTGCTGTTTCATTCTTCAATATGTTGTTTTTGAATATGTCTGTGGCAGCTTTCTGTCTTTGTCTTGGTCTAGATTTGTTGGTCTCATGTGTGGTTAATGCCTAAAACTTGAATCTGACTCCATGGCCCAATGGATAAGGCGCTGGTCTACGGAACCAGAGATTCTGGGTTCGATCCCCAGTGGAGTCGTTTTTAATGAAATTGAGGATACATTAAGGCTACCAAATAATTTTTTTTTTAAAAAAAAATGAACTTTTAAAGTCAGGCGGAACTAAAGCCTGACTTCAAAACAGACTTACGAAGTCAGGCAGAACTAAAGCCTGACTTCAAAACAAACTTACGAAGTCAGGCGGCACTAAAGCCTGACTTCAAAACATACTTACGAAGTCAGGCGAAACAAATGCCTGACTTCAAAACATACTTACGAAGTCAGGCGAAACAAATGCCTGACTTCAAAACATACTTACGAAGTCAGGCGAAACAAATGCCTGACTTCAAAACATACTTACGAAGTCAGGCGAAACAAATGCTTGACTTTAAAACATACTTACGAAGTCAGGCTATCGCTTGACTTTAAAACTCCTGACATACAAAGTCGACTTAATAAAAGTCAAGCGGGCGCCTGACTTTAAATCCCTTTTTCGCCTGACTTTAAATCCCTTTCTTGCACTAGTGGTTTCATGTGTCGCAACTTCGGAAGTATGTTTCGGATCCATCTCATGTGATCCATATGGATGATGTAGAGGTGCGGGATAATCTCACTGTGGAGAGGATGCCCGTACGGATTGAGGATCGTGAAGTGAAAGTACTTAGAGGCAAAGAGATTGCATTAGTGAAAGTGGTTTGGCTAGGAGCTGCCGGTGAGAGTATGACTTGGGAGCTAGAGAGCAAGATGCAAGAGTCCTACCCAGAGTTGTTTGATCAGGTAAAATTTCGAGGACGAAATATTCTAAGTGGGGGAGAGTTGTAACACCCTAAATATTTAATTAATTTATTTAATTAAGTATTTAGGAATTTATTTAATTTATTGGGTATAATTTAATTAATTTAAATTATATTAAAATGGTGTAGGTGGTATTAGGAGATGAAGGCGCCAATTAGCTAGACTTGGGCTTAAGTGAAAAGCCCAAACCCACGGTCCATTGAGACATGCGAAGTTGTTAGGCCAAGTGAGGCTAGGGTTTTTGGTTGTCATTGTGCGAAATTGAGAAGAGAGAAAGGAGAAGAGAAGGGCGCCGTAGAGAGAAAGGAAGAGAAGAGAAGATCGCAAGGTCCAAGGAAGGGAGGGACGTGAATTGTTGCCGTGGTTCCGTTCGTGACCGTCTCGAGGGCTCCTATTCTTCAAATTCGAGGTAAGGGGAGTTCTATCAATTTATATAATAGATTGTATGATAGGTTTTAGGTAGTGATAGCCTAGATTTAACCACGATCATGATTATGTTTGTGAATTCATGTCCTTGTTGATGATGTATGCGTGATGTTCATGGTTGTGGCTGAAAATTCATGTTTGGGTGTGGCATGGGCGCCTAGGGCGCCATATGTTTGATGGATGTTGCTGAATTTTGATGTCTGATGGAGGTTTTGATGATTTTATATGTGCTCATGAATTGTTGTAAATTGGGGTTGTGATTGGTCATGTGAAAATTTGAAGAAAAAAAATGTATATGTTGAAATTGTGTTGCTGAAAGTGTGCAGGCGCTGGCCGCCCATGGGCACTATGCGCTGTGTTGCAGTGTTGCGCGTGTTGCGCTGGGCGCTGGGTGCCAGGCGCTGGGCGCCCGTGCGTGTGTGTGTGTGTTGCGCTGGGCGCTGGGCGCCAGGCGCTGGGCGCTGGGCGCCATTCTGTGCGGGTGTATGTTTCGGTTGTGCTGTGTCTTGGCGCAAGGGCGCCAAGGGCGCCTTGTGTCGGAATGTTGCTGTCGAAATTGTTGCCTGTTGAAATGTTGTTGTCGAAATTTGTTGCCTGTCGAAATGTTGTGGTCGAACTTGTTGCCTGTTGAAAGGTTGCTGTCGAAATGTTGCCTGTCGAAGGCGCCCTGTTGCTGGGCGCCAGTTTTGCGTTTTGTGCTGCTGGGCGCCCAGGGCGCCAGTTTTTGAGGATGTTCCCAAATTTTTTATGAAAACTGTTTTCGCTATATCTTTTGAGTCGGACATCCGTTTTAAACGTTTCAAAAAGTGTTGGGAAGATTTTTCAGTTGTCTATCTGTGTGTCCCATTTTTAAAAATAAAAACTTATTACTTCTGAAGGTTGCTGGGCGCCCCTAGTGGCTGTTCTCGGTGGTCGTTGCTGTGACATTGAAAAATCGTTTTGGTGTCTTTAAAAATCCTTTTTTGCGTATAACCAGTGGTTTTAATGTTTTAGTGTCAAAAGTGATGATTTTGACCGTGATGCCCTTAGTGGCTAGTTAAATGACCTTTTTGCCCTTAGTGGCCAATGTTGTTGATAATGATGTGTAAATGACGATGATGCCCTTAGTGGCTAGTTAAATGACCTTTTTGCCCTTAGTGGCCAATGTTTTTGATAATGACGTGTAAATGACGATGATGCCCTTGGTGGCTAGTAAATGACGTTTTGCCCTCAGTGGCTATTGTTTGAGTTGATGATGTTTATGAATAAGTGACGATGAAAATAAGTGTTGTTGAGGCCCAAAAGGCTAAGTGATGATGAGGCCTAAAAGGCTAAGTGACGTTGTGGTGTGTAATTGTGAATTGACAGGTGCTGTGCCTCTTATTTGGCAAATTGGTAAGTGACAGGTCACATAGTTGACCGTGATTGTGTGTTTGTGCGTGGTGCATGTCATAGTGTCTCATGCCTCCCATATGCATAAACCCAGTGACGTTTTGAGGCCCAAAAGGCTAAGTGACGATGAGGCCATAAAGGCTAAGCGACGTTTGTGAAAAGGTACCTCATGCATATGCCCGCGAGTAGGTTGCATTTCATATGCCTACATGACATAGTGATGAGTTATTGTAGTGAAGTAATTGATGATTGTGATGTGATTATTTTAGAGCTGGGACTTGACTTATTGCTTATCATGTGATTTATTATATGGATTGAATTGGACTCACCCTTCTGTTTGAATGTTACCCCTATGCGGTAACGTGCAGGTGATCACGAGTGAAGGACTAGGTACCTTCACTACTTCTAGTCGAGTCGTCACGCTCTGATACGTAGCACTCAGGGGGGGACGAACTTGATATTTATGAATGATTTCGGTTGTTATGTCTTTGTTGACGATTCTGTTTTATTTTGTTATTCCGCTGCGTAGTTGGTTTTTATTGACGTTGAGTTTTATTTGCGATGATAACTGTGTTTTTGAGGCTCTCCTCTTAGTGACGTGCTACGTGATGCATGATTATTGTGTTTGAGCTGTTTTATAGAGAAGCGTTGTTTTATTGAAGTATGTGTAACATTCCTCATGCGAAATAAATTTATGAAAACTCTGATATTTTTCCAATTAAATTAACGGGTAGAAAAGGGGTGTTACAAGCAACACTGGCGCCCAGGCGCCCCCCCTGTGCCAACAACTAGCGCAACACAGCAACACAAAAATGGCGCCCTTGGCGCCTAGGGACCTTCTAATCCAATTTTTTTGTAGACTCCAATGAATTCAATTATCAACAACAACTTCAATTATCACATATACGTTCTAACATCATCAAACACACGTTTTATCGAACATTTAGCGTGCATTTCAATCCTCACACACATCAAACAAATTATATACTTTTCAACAACACCTATTGAGCATCAAATATTCATCCATACAATCATACATTGCAATCATCATCAAAAATTGTAAGAATAGCGACATAGGTCCTAAACCCCACATACATCCCATTATAAACCCTATTATAAGGTAAGACCCATCTTTACCTTAGATTTTCCGAAGATGATGAGACCTCTACGAAAGCACCGAAGTAACCACAGCAACAGCTCCTTGCTCCTCTTCTCTCTTGGCCGATCGCACCTCTTCTCTCTTCTCACTCTCTTCGCAAACTTCCTTTCTCTCTTCTCTCTTCTCTCTTTTGCGATTTCTTTCTTTCTTTTTCTCACCAAATGAGGCGCAACTCTCCTAACCCTTGCGCCTAGGAGCCTAAGTCAATGGGCTTGGGCTCTTGGGCCAATCTTACCGCTCCGTAATTACCGGATACTACTCCCTTCATTTAAAATAAAATAATATATTAACAACTTAATATAATAATAACAACGAAATACCTAAATAATTTAATTAAATAATTAATTAAATTATTTGGGTGTTACATGAAGGCTCCAAATCTTGGTGTTCCGTTGTTTCGGGTAGTTTGGTGTTTCGGTGTCGTTGGGCTAGGTGTGAAAGCCCAATTTTGGTGATACGTACGGTTGAGGTCATCCGAACGTGTTCAGGTAGCCTCAACCGAACCAGTGTTAGTTAGAAAAACTTGTATTTTAATTTTGAAATTGTTTTATAATGTGTTTGTTTGTTTTCTTCAGTTATGGCCAAGACTAGAGGTATGCATTCTCAGTCACAACCTGAGCCTCGGGGAAGGAGGCCACCTTCTAGGGTTTAGGTCTTATGGATTGTTTCTTTGTACTTTTGTTTGTGGATTTTTGTTTGTAAGGATATTTATGTTTATTTAGTACTCACTACTCAGTAATTTATATTTCGGTGGTATTTAAATTAAACAACAACTTTATTATTATAAAGCGTAACCGTACATCAAACACGAAAGACATCAAAACGATAAAAAACAACATAACGAAAGCTCAATCTTTTCTAAAACTAGTGAGCCGGGTGTGAAAGCTCAATTTTTCTAAATTGGTGAGCCGGGTGTGAAAGCTCTCAATTTTGGTGACGCCTCTATTTACAGGCAAAACTTTTGGTGATTGGTACCACATGGATATGCCCGTTGGTGTGGGTTGCATTTATTCATTTACGCATGATTTAGGTGATGACTATTGGTGACATTTATGGGTGATGATTATTGGTGATTATAATTGATGTTATTATCGTTGTTGTGTGTTGTTGCTATATGTTGGCGTTATTGTCGTTGGTGTGGTTATTGTTGTCGTTCTCGCTGTTGTTGTGTTGTTGATTTTGTTGATGATACTGATTGAGATAATATTGACTGTCGTGACGTGATTGTCGTGTCGTGATAATTTTGATGCCATGACCTAAGTATATACTGCTTTTCATACGATTCATTATATAGTGTGATATCTCACCCCTTCTGTTTGAATGTTACCCCTATGTTGGTAACGTGCAGGTGATCTCGAATGAAGACTATAACTCTTCATTAGTTTGGTGTCGTCGCTCTGATACGTAGCACTCGGGGAGGGATGTCCGCTGTTTTTATATTAAATGTATACATATGTCGTTTCATTGATGTTACGAACCCTTTTGATTTTCCGCTGCATGTTGAATAAAGTTGATTTGTTTTTAAGACGCAAAATATGGTTTGCCGGTTCACCTCTAGTGAGAGTGTTATGTAACTATTGTCGAAGTGTAGCATCCGTTTCTTTGTTGAAAATGGTTTTTGAAAACTCTGATTTTAAGCTTATAAATTACCGGGTAGAAATGGGTGTTACAGGGCCAATCCATATCCAATTGCTGAATGGGCCTCTTGGTCCAGTCCAGAACAATTTTCAACTCAAATTTCTCCATTTTTTTGTTATTAAAAATGAACAATATCAGCTTGCTCTTCCTCTCTGCTTTTCAAAAGTTGAGCGAGCAATTCCCTAATCTTCTTTTGTATACTGAAAGAGTTGTTCCCATACTAAATCATAGAGTTTATTAATCACGGCCTTGGAGATACTGGGACCATAGTTTTTTTTTTATTGAAAGAGCCACAGGCCCAAGAAACGAACTAATTAGCGGACACCCAATCCAACAAGCCCACAATCATGATTGTAACACCCCGGTATTTTTATTTGGTAAAAACACCCAAGTGTACCATCCCTAGAACATCAGACATATATTTCCTTCTTAGACACTAAATATCACTATAAATTTTCACTGAATATAAACCAAACAGTCTTATTTACAAACAAGACAATACGGTTTTCAGACCATAAACCATCAGCAAGTATAGTATTCAGTATCATACAAGAAAGCGGAAGAAAGATATAACACCAAAGACATAGTGTTGCTGTACATAGACAACAAAGGGAAACATAAACATAAGCGTAAAGTTAAGTCATCAGCAACCATCCGAGCTCAACCTACTCGTGCCTCTGTGGTCCCCTCTTTCTCTGTTTCTCTGTAAAACAACAACATATAAACTGTTCTGTACCGAGTAGCTTTTTGATGGACTGCTGTTGGTAGGTCCCTTGCTGTCGTGGCAGTAGGTCAGTGAGCGCCCAGGGGGGGGTACCTGCAAGCCACTTCGACGCTCAAGTCAGTATGAGAGTAAGACAGTGTATATGCAAAGGAAGAGTGTGTACCTCGTAAATGGCCATGCGAGTCGGAATTTATAGGAAATTGTTGTTCGTTGTGGATCATCGAATCAGTGGAGGCGATCTGAACCCTCCAAGCGTATTCGGCTTATACGTAGTGGATATGGACCAAGTTGATTGGGCTTATCCATATCTTGTTGCTAATTGCACCCCCTGATATTGCTAAGTGGACCTCTTGGTTCAGTCCAGAACAGTTGTCCCCCAAGCCGAGATTATTCCAGAGGATGGTCTTGGCTTGATGGTCTTTGTTGATTTTCCAGATCCGTGATGTCGAGGGAAACGCTACCTCAAATAAATAGGCGGGTATTTGTCTTGTGGTCCACATTTTTTAAAATTTCATGGAGGTGTAAGGGCCAATCCATCATTGGAGCGCTTTCTTGGAGAGTGGAAAGGAGTAGGGACCAAGTCACCAACCTAGTGCCTCCTTAAAAAAGGAGAGGAGGGAGTAGAGTCCACTTGTTTCAACGTCTTTTCTTCCTGGTAAGTATTTGTTGTTCGTTACCGTTTATTTACGTTGTTGACAGTGCCCTCCTGGCAGGCACCCTCATGGGTACTGGTTGCTTCATATTAGCGCCCTGCCAGACGCCCTCATGGGCGCTGGCTGCCTTTTCACAGGCGCCCAGTCAAGCGCCCTCCTGGGCACTGGCTGCTCTTGACTGGCGCCCTGCCGGGAGCACTCTTGGGCGTTGGCTGCCTCTTCACAGGCACCCTGCCAGGCGCCCTCCTAGGCGCTGGCTGTCCTCATTGGCGCCCTGCCAGGCGCCCTGCCAGGCGCCCTCATGGGCGCTGGCTTTGTGTGGATGTGTACTTGGCACTCCGCTTTATTTTTGCTACTCCTCCCGACTCTTAACCTGCCTTCTTATCTATGAATTTTCAGGGCTTGCTTGGTGCCGAGGGGAGTTACTCTTACTATCATCCGTTGACGTTCCCGCGAGTCTTTGCCGCTTCTAATTTACTGAGGTAACTTCCGGGCGGACTTTCCGCTTATCTTTCTAGCTTCTTTGTTCTTTTGAGCATGTCTTGTTTTGCAAAGTCTCCAACCTCAGGGGAGGGGGGTTGTCTCTAAGTTTTCCTGTCTGTCTCGTGACTTCTTATTCTTCCCCCTGTCCCGTAGGTTGAGAGATGGCAAGGACGAAGAAGACGGCTCGGATGCACCCTACCGCTCACCTGGCTAAGAGTCAGGCTGATGACTTTAAATAGGGGAGGTCGCCTGCGGTCGATGGTGATACCGTGCCTTCGGAGGGGACTGGTGCCCTTGGCTTTGTTGATACTTCTTCTGATGATGATCTGCCGCTTGAGCATGAAGTGGTGGAGATTGGTGGTTTTAGTTATGACTGGGTTGCTCGTGCTGTTTGTTCCGCCAGGAGCTTCTACCTTCCAGGAAAAGAGCCTCCCCGCTGTCTGCAAGATGTGTTGGGAGGCGACTGGCGGGTTGAGGTGGTTGGCCCCAAGATAGGGTGTGGAGAGTCCCCGACGGTAAAAAATTCATGATGTTTCACAGTGTGGTTTACAAGGTGCGGGTTTCCCCATTCTTTACACCCTTTCAACTGGAGGTTATGAATCACCTTAAGATAGCTCCCTCTCAGCTCCACCCAAATTCGTGGTGTTTTGTGAAGTGTTTCGAGCTAGTGATGAGAGTTCTTCAAAGAAGATGCAGCTTGAGGGTTTTTATGGTTATCTTCGAGGTGCAGCGTCGTCGAGATACTTCGGATGGCGTCATTCGTTACGATTTTGTACATTTGAAATGTTGGGCAAACTATGCTTTCTTTCAAGTGTACTCAGATAACCAGCATGATTGGAGGTTCAAGTATTTTTACCTCGTTCCCTCTAGTGAGAAGGCCGTCGACAGCATGGGATTCTTTGATGAACAAGGGCGTCTGGCTCGGGATAAGTTTCGCCTTGGGTGGTGTAATGTCAATGCTGACCGCACCTCTCGGTCTTATCGAGTCCTCCCATCTGTGTTATCTGAGCAGAAGACTTTGAGCATGCTGAAGAAGATTGTTGGTGGCTTGTCCACCGTGCCACAAAAGTTTTTGTGTAGTGAGCTGTCCAAGGCTTCCACGGTTCCTGAAGCTGCCAAGCTCTTAGGTTGCTTGTTCGGTCTTTATGTATCTTTGTTTTCTCTTTTGATAAATTCTTTACTTATGTTGCTGATTCGCTACTTTGTTGTTTTGCAGATAAGATGGCCGCTCCACTCTCTTTTAATGAATTGGCCTCTTTGGCTGGACGGAGGAGACCTTTGGATGTCGAACCTACTAAGGTCAAGAGCCCGGCTCCTTCGATATCTGCCCCTACGCGTTCCTCTATGGGACCTCGCCTAAGCTTAGGAGCACCAAGTCGTGCTGGAAGGGATATCTTCGGGGTGCCGAAGGTTCCCGTCGACTCCAGTACCCAGGGGACTCAGAGAAAGTCCAAGCGCCAGAGAAGTTGTGTCCAGGGAACTCCTTCTGCTGATTGTCCCTCCCCGGTTGGGCTTCCTGTAACACCCTAAATATTTAATTAATTTATTTAATTAAGTATTTAGGTATTTCTTTTATTTAATTGGGTTTTAATTATTTATTGGAGTTGTTTTAATTGAGGGGTGGTGTAATGCTAGGAGGAGGAGGTGCATTCGAATGGATTGGGCTTAAGTGAAGCCCATGGCCCAATGGCTTGACCTAGGCGCATTTTGGTGAGGAGTCTTGCCTAGGGTTTCACTTGTGTTCTTCGAATTAGCAAGAGAGAAAGAGAGGAGCGTGAGAAAGAGAGAGCAAGGGCGGCCAAGAGAAGAGAGAGTTCGAAGGTCAAGGAGGAAGGAGATCTCCAGTGTTGCTGAGGCTCTGTTGGTGACTGCATCCTAAGGCTCGAGTTCTTCTTCTTAAAAGGTTAGGGGAGCTCTATCCTTCCATCTAATAGATCTCATGATAGGTCCTAGATCTAGGGTTTTTGACTAGATCCTTGATGCTCTTAATGTTGTTTCTTGATGTTCTTGATGATCTTGATGTTCTTGATGTTAATTCTTATATATTCATATATGTATATGCGAATTTGATCCATTACTCGAACATGATCTATGACTTTGCCTTATTGATGGTGATATGCGCATGTGTTGGGAGTCTATAATATTGATCTATGTGTTTGGCTTGGTGGTGATGAGGTCGCATAGGTGATTGTGGGTGCTTGGGCGCCTAGGGCGCCATGATGATGTTGGTGATGTTTTTCAATGAGTTTTGGTGATCTTGAATAAAATAAGTGTATTTTTGGATGCTGAAAAAATATGAATTTTGGTACTTTAAAATTGTTAGGAATCAATTTTTAGTGTTGAAAAAGTTGCTGGGAAATTCTGGATTTTTTGTTGCTGTAAGGGCGCCTGGGTGTTGCCAAATTTTGTGTGGCTGGGCGCTGGGAGCTGGGTGCCAGCGCTGGGCGCTGAGCGCCCGTGTTGAGTGTGTGCGTGTGTAGCGCTGAGCGCTGGGTGCCAGCGCTGGGCGCTGAGCGCCCGTGTGTTGTGTGTGGCGCGCTGCGTGTTGCGCTAAGGCGCTGGGTGCCAGCGTTGGGCGCCAGTTTTCAGGAGGTCCCAAAATATTTTCGAAAACTGTTTTCGCTGTATCTTTTGACTCAGACATCCGTTTTGAACGATTCAAAAAGCGTTGTGAAGCATTTTCAGTTGTCCATCTGCGTGTCCCATTTTTAAAAATAAAGGCTTATTATTTCTGAAGGTTGCTGGGCCGCCCCAAGTGGCTGTTCCCGGTGGTCGTTGCTGTAACAATGAAAAGATATTTTTGATGTCTTTAAAAACTCTCTTTTGCGTACGACCAGTGGTTTTAACGACTTAGTGTCAAAATGATGATTTTGACGATGATGCCCCTAGTGGCTTGTTAAATGACTGTTTTGCCCTTAGTGGCTAATATTATTTTATAATGACGTGTAAATGACTGTTTTGCCCTTAGTGGCTAATATTAATTATAATGACGTGTAAATGACGATGATGCCCTTGGTGGCTAGTAAATGACGTTTTTGCCCTCAGTGGCTATTGTTTGAGCTGATGATATTTATTGTATAAGTGACGATGAAAACCCAGTGACGTTTGAGGCCCGAAAGGCTAAGTGATGTTAAGGTCTAAAGGGCCAAGTGACGTTGTGTGTTGATTGTGAATTTGACAGGTGCAGTGCTTCTTGTGAGCAAACTGGTAAGTGACGGGTCACATAGTTGACTATGATTTTGGGTATTTGTGTATGTGTGTGTTTGTGAGTGGTGCATGTCATAGTGTCTCATGCCCCATATGCATAAACCCAGTGACGTTTTGAGGCCCATGTGGCTAAGTGACGATGAGGCCTTAAGGGCTAAGCGACGTTTGTGAAAAGGTACCTCATGCATATGCCCGCGAGTGGGTTGCATTTCATATGCCTACATGACATGAGATGAGTTATTGTAAGTGATGTGAATGATGATTGTGAAGTGAATATTTAGTGTTTTGGATGCTGATTGCTCTAGCGCGTAGCCTACGATTAGTACTTATCATATTTTCTATTATATGGATTGAAATGATGCTCACCCTTTCCTGTTTGAATGTTACCCCTGTGTTGGTAACGTGCAGGTGATTCCCAGTGAAGGCCTTAGCTTCACTAATTCGAGTCGAGTCGTCACGCTCTGATACGTAGCACTCAGGGGGGGACGAACTTTATGTCATGAATGTTTTTGGTTGTTAAGTTTTATTGATAATTCTGTTTTATTCTATTATTCCGCTGCTTAGATGATTTTATTGATGTTGAGTTTTATTGCGACGATAACTGTGGTTTTGAGATTCGCCTTTTGTGATGTGCTACGTAATACCTGGTTAATATGTTTCGAACTGTTTTATTGAGAAGTGTGGTTTTTTATTGAAGTATGTGTAACATCCTTTGCAATGAAAAGAAATTTTGAAAACTCTGATATTTTCCAATTAAATTAACGGGTAGAAAAGGGGTGTTACACTTCCACCCCCTGCTGACGAAGAGGGTGAAATTAGTTTCTCTCCCGAAGAGCGTGATCATTTCTGTGAGCATCCTTTCGCACTGGCCGCGCACATGGTTAAAATTGGGGAAGGCCTGCATGCGAAGTGGGAAACTGAAAAGAAGTGTGGATCTCGTTCAAGTAATCCTCTTGAGTCATTTCTTACGGTATTCATCAATCCTGCACGGGCCACCACCCCTGCCAGGCGCCCTCATGGGGGCCGCCTGTTTTGACTTTGGTGCCCTATCTGGTGCCCTCATGGGTGCTGGCTGCTTTCTTAGAGGTGCCTTGACAGGTGCCCTCATGGGCGCTGGTGGTGCTGGTTTTAAACTTTGTCGTGTTTGTTTCTCTCTTTGCGCAGGGGTGTTCGAGGAAAGGGATCGGCTTCTCTTGGATAAAAGCCGACTTCAGGTGGATTTACACGAAGCGCTGGAATCTGCTCGCCGGGCAATAGATGTTGCTGGCCATTATCAGAAGCAAATGGAGGAGCTCCAATCTGAGTTGGACAGCATGAAGAAACAGAAGGATGCGGCCAAGGAAAGGGTGCGGGAGATGACTGGGCAAGCCATGGACTTCTCCTATGCTGCCTACGATAAAGCGATAGGTCATGTTCAGTGCATGTACCCGGATGCGGTTCTTGAGTCGAGCATCGATCTTCCGGTTTGACCATGAGGTTGTTGATTGGAGGATTGTTAGATATCGTTCCAACATGGTTGATTTCCACGTCATTGCCCCCTGATTATTTCGCCTAGAAGTTCGGTTGCTTTTGACTTGTAATTTCTTTTTGTCCTGTTGGATTTCGTTGTACGTTTTGCTTTATGGAGCCTGACTGATGATTTTACGTTATATCCATGTTTCGTTTGTCTTGCTGATTTTTCACGCTTCTGAACATATCATCTCCTATCGCCTCGTGGCAATGTTAACTCTGTCAGGAGTTTATCAGAATCGATCAGAATTTAATTCCCCACTAGAGTTTGCGACATTTGCGATGCCGCTTCGCCCATCGAGGGACTCTGAGAGGAGTTTATCAGAATCGATCCGAACTTAACTCACCCATCAGAGGTTGCGACCTTTTCGATATGCCGCTTCGCGCCTTAGGTCTCTAACAGGAGTTTATCAGAATCTATCTAAATTTAACTCACCCATTAGAGGTTGCGACATTTGCGATGCCGCTTCGCCCATCTCGGGACTCTGAAAGGAGTTTATCAGAATCGATCCGAACGTAACTCACCCATCAGAGGTTGCGACGTCTCTTGATAGTCGCTTCGTGAACTGAGTAGGTCGACTCGTGCCTTGGTTCTGCCTGGTTGCCTGGTCCCCTGTTTTGTTTGGGTCGGGACTTGGCTTTCAGACCACCTCTTGCCAGGCGCCCTCATGGGCAGTGGCTGCTCCTTATAGGCGCCCTGCCAGGCGCCCTCCTGGGCGCTGGCTGCTTCTATATTGGGCGCTAGTTTCTCTTGGTTTTTTCTATGGTGCTAGAGCAAAAACTGTGATTTGCGAAACAATATCTTGAACCATAAATAGTAAGGTTTATTTCCTTCGCACGTGTGTTGTAAATTGTTTCGACGTGTTAAACTTAAACAACCAACTTTTTAAAGTAGACGTGTTAAACTTAAACAACCAACTTCTTAAAGAAAACGTTCTTAGTACTGGAACTATGAGCCAGGAGCAGAATAGAGGAATAGGTCCCCGTTTGATAGCCTCGCAAGTGCACGAGTCGTATCGCGTAATAAAAGAGTTATCGATCCACAGGGAGAGCCTAGGTGAATACCAATTTAATTTTTCAAAGTTGATTAACTGAAAAGAAAATGTTTTTAGAAAGAAGGAATATTTTAGTAAAGTCTACTCACTCATAATCATTGTAGACAAAAGAGGAGAAAAGAAAATAAGAGAAGAAAACATAAAGTTAAATAGCGAGATAATAAAAGAAAGCGGTAAATTGCAAAATTATAAATAGCAGAATTGTAAGTGACAAGAAAATAAAAGTGCAAGAAAGTAAATAGCAAGGAATTGTAAATGACTTGGAAAGTAAAAGGGCAAAAAAGTAAATAGCAAGGAAAATAAAAGAAGTGGAAAGTAAAGGAGCGAAAAAGTAAAGAGCGAGAAAGTAAAGAGCGAGAAATTAAATAGCAATGAAAGTAAATGACTTGGAAAATGAAAGGGGCAAGAAAGTAAATAGCAAGGAAAATAAAAGAGCGAGAAAGTAAAGAGCGAAAAGTAAAGAGCGAAAAGTAAAGAGCGAGAAAGTAAAGAGCGAGAATTTAAATAGTAATGAAAGTAAATGACTTGGAAAATAAAAGAGCGAGAAAGTAAAGAGCGAGAAATTAAATAGCAGTGAAAGTAAATGACTTGGAAAATAAAAGGGGCAAGAAAGTAAATAGCAAGGAAAATAAAAGAGCGAGAAAGTAAAGAGCGAAAAGTAAAGAGCGAGAAAGTAAAGGGCGAGAAATTAAAGGGGCAATAAAGTAAATAAACAAGAATCATAAAAACATGAAGAGTAAATTGAAGTCATGAATCTTTAGAGAGCCTTTGTCATTGATTTTCTAACAAAATTCAATTTTAGTACAAGTGAGGATCAAGCCTCTATTTATAGGAAAATATTAGGTCTAAGGCACTTGAGAGGAGGGGCAAAATGGTCATAAAAAAAGTGGCAAATCAAGTGGCAAGGGAAAGGCATCAGCAAGTGGGTGCAGCCAAAATCAAGTTTTTGGCGCCGTTGCCGGGGAGGCAGTGATATTAATTAAGTTTTTTAAAACCGGTTATACTGAAATTTTATTTTCTTTATTTTTACTTTTTCTTCTCTTGTCCCTCGAATGCGAAGAACCAGAAGTTTCGGAGAAACTGTTCAACAAATTCCCGAAATCGAAAGGTTCTTACATAGAAGGAGGAGAGAAATTCCCGACAACCAAATGGCGGCTAATGAAAATCGTGCCCTCAAAGAGTACGCAACACCTTCAGCAGAGCCATCGGCTGCCATTGTACATCCGAATGTGGAAGCAAATAATTTTGAACTCAAAACATCTCTGCTTTCAATGGTTCAACAAAACCAATTTTCTGGTTCTCCCACAGAGGACCCAAATCATCATATTTCAATTTTTCTAGAATACTGTGGAACTCTCAAATTAAACGGGGTACCTCTGGATGCCATAAGACTAAAACTCTTCCCTTTTTCATTAAGGGATAGAGCAAGAGCATGGCTACATTCTTTGCCTTCGGAATCCATTACCAGCTGGGGCCAGTTAAAACAAACTTTTCTTGCTAAGTTCTTTCCCCCGAGTAAAACAGCTCAAATGAGAAATTAAATTACTCGATTTTCTCAAAACGACGGGGAATCTCTTTATGATGCTTGGGAACGTTTCAAAGAAATGTTAAGGCTATGCCCCCATCATGGACTAGAGAAATGGCTCGTTGTTCACACTTTTTATAATGGATTACAATATGCAACAAGAATGACTGTTGATGCAGCTGCAGGTGGAGCTTTAATGAACAAAAATTTTACTGAAGCTTATGCACTCGTTGAAGATATGGCTCAAAACCATTGTCAATGGACAAGTGAGCGAGCCATAACGAGCAAACCAGCCTCATCAAAAGAGCCAGGTAAGTATGAAATATCTGCTGTTGATCATCTTACCTCAAAAGTGGACGCACTTTTTCAAAAATTTGAAAAATTCAATGTAAGTGCCGTCTCACAAACTTCTTCTCCTATTACTCCACCATGTGAATTATGTGGGGTTGTTGGCCATATTGGAGCTGAATGCCAGCTTGAGGCATCTAGTGCTGGAAACGAGCATGTTAACTATGCTCAAAAGGAAGATCCGTTTTCAAATACTTATAATCCTGGGTGGAGGAATCATCCAAATTTTTCTTATAAAAATCCTCCACCCAATCCAGCACCTAGACCACCTCCTGTCTTTCAAAATCAAAGGGTTTTTAACAACCCACAAAACAACCCGCAAAAGTCGAACTTGGAATTTTTGATGGAAAAATTTGTGTCATCTCAAACAAAACAAAATGAAGAATTCAAAAATCAAACTGGTTATTTGAATGACACACTTATCAAATTAGTATCAAAAGTCGACTCTATTGCCACTCATAATAAAATGCTTGAAAATCAAATAACTCAAGTGGCAACACAGGTGGCTTCATCCTCTAAGTCTTCAGGGGTATTTCCTGGGCAACCAGAACAAAATCCAAAAGGCCAAATAAATGCCGTGACCCTTAGAAGCGGAAAACAATTAGAGGAACCAAGAGCTAACCAAGAAAAAATTGTGAGTGAAAAACATAATTTACCAAGTGAGCAAGAAGAGAAAGAAAAAGAGAAAGAACCAGAAAAAGAAAGAGAAGAACCACACATCCCCCCACCACCATACAAACCACCCATTCCTTTTCCCCAAAGATTTGCAAAAAACAAACTTGACGAGCAATTCAAAAGGTTTGTCGACTTGCTTAAAAAGCTTTACATCAACGTTCCTTTCACTGATGCATTATCTCAAATGCCGTCTTACTCAAAATTTCTGAAAGAAATTTTATCCAAGAAAAGAAAAATAGACGACTATGAGACGATCGCATTAACAGAGGAATGTAGTGCAATTATCCAGAACAAGCTGCCACAAAAACTCAAAGATCCAGGTAGTTTTTCCATACCTTGTGTGATTGGAAGTGAAACTATAAACAGAGCGATGTGCGATCTAGGAGCCAGTGTGAGTTTGATGCCTCTTTCTCTTTGCAATAGACTAGGGATAGGTGAACTTAAACCCACAAAAATGACAATACAGTTGGCAGATCGTTCCGTTAAATACCCCACTGGAATCTTAGAGGATATCCCTATCAAGGTAGGGCAAACTTTTATACCGGTGGACTTTGTTGTAATGGAAATTGAAGAAGACTCCCAAATTCCTATTCTTCTAGGGAGGCCTTTTCTAGCTACTGCAGGGGCAATAATTGACGTTAAAAACGGTAAGTTGGTTTTTAATGTGGGGGATGAAAAGGTTGAGTTTGAAGTTTCAAACTTCATGAAGAGTCCATCTGTAAAAGACTCGTGCTGCAGGATTGATATTGTAGACTATTGCGTGCGAGACTGCTCTTTAGCATCATCCTCACAAGATAGTCTGGAAGATTGCCTTTTAGGTAACACAACTACAAATGCGGCAGGGGAAACCCAATTCTACATAAAACTTTTGGATGAAAATCCACCATCACAAGAATTGGGTACTGAAACTTTGGATGAGGAAAAACCTCGACCTCTCCCAAAAGAAACACCAAAAATAGAACTGAAACCCTTACCATCATCTCTCAGGTATGAGTTTCTTGGCCCTAATTCTACTTTTCCAGTAATTGTAAATGCAAATTTGAAACAAAATGAGACTGAAAAATTGCTTAATGTTCTCAAGAAGTATCCCAAAGCCATAGGGTATACAATCTAGGACATTAAAGGAATAAATCTGTCGATATGCATACACAGAATACTACTGGAAGAGGACTATAAACCTTCTATGGAGCATCAAAGAAGATTAAACCCAAACATGAAAGAGGTTGTTAAAAAGGAAGTTTTAAAACTCCTTGATGCTGGGATAATATATCCTATTTCCGATAGTAAGTGGGTTAGTCCTGTTCAAGTAGTGCCTAAGAAGGGAGGCTTAACAGTTATTAAAAATGAGAAGGACGAATGCATTTCCACAAGGACAATTACGGGATGGAGAATGTGTATCGATTACAGGAAGCTTAACAAAGCTACCCGGAAAGATCACTTCCCTCTCCCGTTCATTGATCAAATGCTAGAAAGGTTAGCACAACACTCACATTTTTGCTATTTGGATGGTTATTCGGGATTTTTCCAAATTCCCATCCACCCTAGCGACCAAGAAAAAACAACTTTCACATGTCCCTTTGGCACTTATGCCTATAGAAGGATGCCCTTTGGCCTATGTAATGCTCTTGCTACCTTTCAAAGGTGTATGATGTCCATATTCTCAGACTTTGTTGAAAACATAATGGAAGTGTTTATGGATGATTTTTCCGTCCATGGCTCAAATTTTGAAAACTGTTTAGCCAATCTGGAAAAAGTCTTAGAGAGATGTGAGAAGGTAAACCTGGTTCTAAACTGGGAAAAGTGTCATTTCATGGTTAATGAAGGAATTGTCCTAGGGCACTCAATTTCTCATAGAGGTATTGAGGTAGACCGTGCAAAAATTGAGGTGATTGAAAAAATGCTACCTCCCACCTCAGTAAAAGAGGTGAGAAGCTTTTTAGGCCATGCGGGTTTCTAACGCCGGTTCATAAAAGACTTCTCAAAAATTTCAAAACCTATGACAAGTCTGCTCCTTAAGGATGCAGCATTTATTTTTAACGATCTTTGTTTTGAAGCTTTTAACAGGTTGAAAAAGGCTTTAGTTACTGCCCCGATCATACAGCCACCAGACTGGAATCTTCCGTTCGAGATAATGTGCGATGCAAGCGACTATGCAGTTGGGGCAGTCTTGGGACAAAGAAAAGAGAAAAAATTGCATGCCATATACTATGCAAGCAGGACCTTAGACGAGGCACAAATGAATTACGCCACAACTGAAAAAGAATTATTGGCGGTAGTTTTTGCCGTTAATAAGTTTCGATCATATTTGGTAGGTTCAAAAATCATCATTTTTACTGATCACTCGGCCATAAAATATTTGTTAAACAAAAAAGATGCCAAGCCGAGATTGATCCGATGGGTTTTACTCCTACAAGAATTTGATCTTGAAATAAGGGATAAAAAAGGCGTTGAAAATGTTGTGGCTGATCATTTGTCCCGTCTACAAGGAACAAAAGAAGAAGAGCTGCCACTTAATGATACATTTTTGGATGATCAACTCTTCTCATTAGTCAAATCTGAAGCACCATGGTATGCAGATTTTGTAAACTATCTTGCAGCAGGAGTACTCCCCCCAGATTTAAATTATCAGCGGAAGAAAAAATTCTTCCATGATCTTAAATAGTATTACTGCGACGAGCCACTACTTTTTAAAAGGGGAGCAGATGGGGTGTTCCGAAGATGCATTCCGGAAGAAGAGGTAAGTAACATTCTATACCATTGTCATTCTTCTTCCTATGGCGGCCATGCCAGTTCTTCAAAAACTGCTACGAAAATTCTACAATCTGGTTTTTATTGGCCGTCCCTTTTTAAAGACGCGCATCAATTCGTTTCTAAATGCGACCAGTGTCAACGCACCGGAAATATTTCAAAGAGAAATGAAATGCCCTTAAATAATATCTTAGAGGTTGAAATTTTCGACGTCTGGGGTGTCGATTTCATGGGACCGTTTCCTTCTTCTTTTGGAAACCAATATATTCTGGTAGCCGTTGACTATATGTCAAAATGGATCGAAGCCATTGCTTCTCCTACAAACGATGCAAAGGTAGTCATAAAACTTTTCAAAAAAATAATTTTTCCAAGATTCGGGGTCCCTCGTGTTGTCATAAGCGACGGAGGATCCCATTTCATCTCAAAACATTTTGAAATGTTACTGCAAAAGTTTGGAGTAAGGCACAAAATTGCAACGCCTTATCACCCTCAAACAAGCGGTCAGGTTGAGGTATCGAACAGAGAAATTAAAAGTATTTTAGAAAAAACTGTTTCGACCTCAAGAAAAGACTGGTCGGTTAAGCTTGATGATGCTCTCTGGGCTTATCGGACTGCGTACAAGACTCCCATAGGAATGACTCCTTTCAAATTAATTTATGGAAAGTCTTGCCACCTTCCGGTAGAACTAGAGCACAAAGCTTACTGGGCAATTAAACGCCTTAACCTAAACATGGAATTAGCTGGAGAAAAAAGAAAACTCCAACTAAACGAATTGGAAGAACTGCGAATGGATGCTTATGAGAATGCCAAACTTTACAAAGAAAGAACAAAAAATTGGCATGATAAGCGTATCATTCGCAGAGAATTCAATGAGGTTGATCTGGTGTTATTATTTAACTCCAGACTAAAAATTTTCCCAGGAAAACTAAAATCGAGATGGTCCGGTCCTTTTGAAATCCGTAAGGTTTACCCCTTCGGATCTGTAGAGATCTGGAGCGAGAAAACCGGATCGTTTAAAGTCAATGGGCAGAGGTTGAAAAATTATTTAATTGGTGACCCAATTGAGAAAGAAACTAGTTTAGTTCTACATGATCCCAATTGAAAAATTCTTTTTGACCGTCAAGCTAGTGATGTTAAAAGAACGCTGCGTGGGAGGCAACCCACGGCTTAATGTATTTTTGATTTATTGAACAGAAAAAAATAGCTCATGGTTGGAAATTATGTCAATCCTGAGGCTTGCACAGCTTTTTGAAGTTTAGAACAGCACTAAAAACACTCTGCAGGATAGCATGGGCAGCACAGGGCGCCTTGCTGGGCGCCATCAGCAACAAACAGGGCGCACGACCCTGGGTGCACCACGCACGACCCGTGCGTGTTTTAAACTAAAAAGACCCCCTTTTTTGCAGAACAAGGCGCACGACCCTGGAGCAGCATCAACAACAACAGGGCCCACGACCCTAAGCAGTACCACGCACGACCCGTGCGTGTTTTGAACTAAAAACAGCCCATTTTGTCCGAATAAAACGCACGACCCCATGCCCATGTGCCCCACGAATTTCTCTTCATCTTCATCACTTTCATCATCTCCTTCACTCAAAAACACTATTCACAACCCCATACCCAAAACTTAAAACCTCCATAAACACCCAAAAACTCAACCAAACTCCATCAAATTTCCACCAAAACAACAACCCACAACCTCCTCTGCAAAACCCTACCATCAAAATCATCAAAACTCCACCCAAAAACACACCCCCAAATTCGTGTACCTCCATAACCATAAACAAAAAGCTCCATAAACCACCCCAAAACACCACCCAAACACCAAATTTCTTCCCCCAAACCAATACCCATCATTACTAAACCAATATTCCTCCATCAAAACACCAAAACACCACCAAAATCACAAAACCCAAAAATCACCAAGAACCCCATTTTTCAAAAAAATTCCAAAATTACCCTTTTTTTTGCTATGGCTTCAAAGAAGATGAAAAATGTTGAAGTTGGAAGCACTTCAACCGGGAAAACAAAAAGGAAGGATAGCGCGCCAAATGAATACGGGGTGATCTTCAAAAACAGATACCAAAGAAAACAGTTTGTGGCTCTCCACGAAAGGTTAGTCATTCCTACACGATACCCGCATTTTTGTCCTACTATACAATCCCTAGGATTAGATGGAAATGTGAAATATCTGTTAAGCACTGTTCGCTGGCTGAAATTTCTGAATGAGCCTAGGGCTACATATATCGGACTCACTCTTGAATTTTTAAGCTCGTTGCATATTACTGGGTTTTTAATGAAGATTATCAAATGATGTTCAGTGATTTCTGTCAATTACTGGGTTTTGAAAATCCAGGGTTTATTCACGATTCCATAAATGCTGCTGTTAGGCCACAAGGTTATGACCCTAGTACATTCTGGTCACAAATCACCGGAATTAACCATTATGAAGCAAGAAGCGCAAAATCTAGCTCAATTCATAATCCGGTTTTCCGGTATACTCTTAGGGTTATGGCATGCACTATCTTTGGCAGGAGTGAAACAGGTGGTGTCAGAACAGGTGAACTGTTTTTCTTATGGGCAATGGTACACGGGATGCCGATAAACACCTGCCATTACATCCTAAGTAATCTGGCACGTGTTGCAGCTCAACCAAAAGGGGATATTGTTGTAGGGGGAATGGTAACCTACATTGCCGAAAAGCTGGGATTGCAAGAAAAGCTGGGAAATCTAGAAATTTTGGCAGGGAACCAGTTCATTGATATGGACATTTTCAAAAGCATGTCCTTGGTAAAGCCAACAAAAAAGGGAGCAGCAACATTCCATCTGCTTATTGCCAAACAAAAGTCAATCATTTTGCCGGACCCAGCCAGAACAGATACAAGGAGCCAGGCAAATTGGCTATATCAAGATGAAGCCCAGGAAATGCAACAAGAAGCACAAGAGCCAGTTCAAGAAGAAATGGCTGAGCAGCAACCCCATCATAACCAAAGCTTTGACATGCAAGCCTGGTGCCAAAGGATCGAGGGTGAACAGATAAGGCAAGGTGGAGAGCTGCAAAGGCAAAGTGAAGAGCTGCAGCTAATCAGGGAAGACCAGCTGTACCACAGCCAGCAATTGGAGCACGTGACAGATATGCTCCAAACCATAATGCATCATTTCAAAATCAATCAGGGGCCCCCGCCCGGGCAGCTGTGATCCGGTGAGCTATCTTAACCCCCTTTTGTGTTGTTTTATTTGAAAAATCATTGAGGACAATGCCTAGTCCAAGCATGGGGGGGTATTTCATTGTTTTTTATTGGGTATGTCTTTATTGCTTTACCGAGTTTTTATCTTTTTTTGTACTTTGAGTCGTATCTGCTCCCTCCATCACGAAACTTTGTGAACCCTAAGCATGTTTTAGATAAGCCTTTTCTGGACAAAAATAAATTTTCAATTTTTCATTAGCAATCATCTAGGTGGACTGGTTGGGAACAACAAAATTGTATCATGGTTCGATTTCTACTTCTAGGGCTTTTTCACACACACACTATCGAGACTGTTTTCAGTTATTAATACAATTAGAGGGACTGAAAAGAAACTAGTAACCTGGTTCTCTTGGTGACATTCACTAGATGCGCGGTTACTGGAGAAAAACGTCTGAGTTGGGGTATCAAGCAAAAAAAAAAAAAAAATTTACATGCAAGAATTGGTGCACAAATTGGTGCAAATATATATATATATATATATATATATATATATATATGCAAAACCAATTCAAAAATGCAAAAATCGGTGCATTTTAAATGTCAAAAAATGAATGGTTAGCATATGAAAATCAAAAAGAAAAATGCTTGAATGCCCAACGTATAAAGACCCTCCTTTGAGACCCGGTCTTAGTGAATGGAGGACCCAAACTTAAGAATGCTAGGGAACCGGTTCTATGATGACATTGATATCCTCTCTAGAGTATTGATACTTTAAACTGTCTCCCAATTCCACAAGAAGCCCGGATAGTAGTTCTCAAACCAAAGTGTTAGAATTGCCCCACAGCTCACTTAAGGTTTCGATATGAAAATAAATTCCCTTCAGAATTGGCCAAAAAAAAAATTTTACACTGTTTTTGCTTGAGGACAAGCAGAGCAGCCAAAATTGACTGACCAGGGCACACGACCCAGGCACATGGGCGCACGACCCTGGCGCCAGACAAGTCAATTTTGGCTGCTCTGCGCCAGTTTTTCACCAGGGTCGTGCGCCTATGGTGCCAGGGTCGTGCGCCTTGTGCTGGCAACAGCTGTACTGCGTTGCTGGCAAGCATGGGTCGTGCGCCCAGCTCTGCCAAAATGGGCCATCTTCAGTTGGAGACACGCACGGGTCGTGCGTGGTACACCCAGGGTCGTGCGTGTGCTGCTTGGCGCCCTTGGCGCCCTGTGTGCCTGTCTTGCGCCAGTTTTGCTGTTTTGTCGCCCTTGGCGCCCTGTGTGCCATGTCTTGCGCCAGTTTTGCTGTTTTGGCGCCCTTGGCGCCCTGTGTGCCATGTCTTGCGCCAGTTTTGCTGTTTTTGGCGCCCTTGGCGCCCTGTGTGCTCTGTCTTGCGCCAGTTTTGCTGCTGCTGTCTTAAAAATTGTTCCTCCTCAATTATTTTCTAAGTTTCTTCATTTTAGCTCATTTTTTCGCTTTTGCTTCAAAATAAAACCTGAAAATAAAAGGTAAACATTTGCAGTAAAATAGCTCAAAAATATAATTAAAATACTAAAAAGACTTAATAAAATAACTATTAAAAAGACCGTAAAAATAGACTTATCACCGTTCTCCCTTGGGTGGATGGTGAGCTTCTTTTTAACCTCCTCAAGGAGGTGAGAACATTCTCCATCTGGTTTGAACTTCTTCACATCCTTTTTTGGCCCCTTGGTTTTGGATTGGCTCTCCGCTTCGTCTTCACTACTTGAGTCACTTCTGGCATCCCAGTCTGTCAGATTCACCTCAGCTTCTTCTCTGAACCCCTTACCCAAGCTTCTTAGCTCGACGGTCTCCTTCGCATCTTTAAAGCTCATGTAGAAACACCTGCGTGCTGCTCCCAGGTACGCCTAGAAGGTCACCACCTTACTCTCCAGAGTGTAGAACTTCATTTTAAGATGGACCATTGAGGTGACCGCCTCCAGCTTGCCCAACGTGGGCCTCCCAATGATGCGCTGGTAGACCGACTTGCATGGGAGGACCGGGAAGGGTGTTTTCACAGTTCTGAACAACGGCGGTTTACCGTCGGGGTTTCCGTTGGTGACCATTAGCTATAGGTGGCCGAGTGGCTTAGGCTTCGATCCATTAAACCCAGTTAGGTCCCCTCCTAGGTATGGAGTCAGGTCATCGGGGGAGATATTCAGTACTTGCAGCAGGTCTTCGAAGATGATATCTACTGCACTTCCCTGGTCAACCAGGATCCTTCTTACCTCAACGTTGGCGATAATGGCAGTGACGATCAGTGGGACGTGTTTGTTCGGTTTCCCATCGAGCAGATCATCATCACCGAAGGATAGGGGCGGTCTGGTTGGCCCCTTCCTGGTGGCTGAGGTCGACGCAATGCTGAGGATCCCCTGCCACTTCCTCTTCATTGATTTGTTTGACCCCCAGTCATCATGGGGGTTTCTCCCGTGGATCACCATGGCCACTGGCCTTCCTTTGGGTCTCCGGGTGTCCTCTTTATCGGGTGATTCATCATTGCCATTTTCGACCCCCTCACCGACTGGGGCCTTCCCCTTCTTAGGGGACCTGTATCTACCTTCGGGGGATCGGGCTCTTTTGCGCGAGCCACTCGGAAAAGAACGGGTTCCCTGGCGCCCCTGTAGAGCATCATTAGGGAGAAGTGTGCCAGATGACCGTCCGGATCTCCAGTCCCGTCGTACATCTTGAGATTTGGCAGCTTTTCCAAGGCCCTTGGGATTTGGCATTCGTCTACCCTTCTCGTAAATGACCCCTCCTCCGAAAATTCTCTTGAGTTTCGAGGGGAGGTGTCTTCATGGCCCAGCTCTTGATACCTGTGTCGCTCGGGGGATCCCCTCGATGGAGAATCCCGGCGGTGCCTTCTGCGGGTGACGACCCGGCTCCTTGACCTCTCATGAGTGCAAGGGGACGCGTGTGAGGAGGTGCTGGAGTGGGTGTCATGAGGCCGATCGGTCCCTGGGGGTGAGCCTGATCCCCCATGCCTGCGTCGCCTGGGGGGAGAGCGATGCACGTTCCTTCGTCTTGGGGGAGAGCGGTGGACATGATGTCTCCAAGGTGGGGACTGGTGGTGCCTTGAGGTCACCGTCGTTGGAGGAACCGTCCCCCTGCTGAGTGGAGGTTGCACTGGCAGGGCGGTTACACGCCTTTCAATCTCCCTCAGTCGTGCTTCCTGTTCCAACATAGCTTGAGTGCGACTGGCCACGAGGTCCAAAAGCTGACTCACATTAGAGGGTTGGGCAGGTTGACTGGTGCCCTCGTCCTGTATAGTCACGACTGTTTGAGTGCGGGGTCTGCGTTTGGGAGCCATCGCGCAGCAAGAGAAAAGTTTGAGTTATGATTGTGTGAAAAGATAACAATCTCCCACTGTGGTCGCCAATGTTCTGTACCGAGCAGCTTTTTGATGGACTGCTGTTGGTAGGTCCTTTGCTGTCGTGGCAATAGGTCCGTGAGCGCCCGAAGGGGGGGTACCAGCAAGCCACTCCGACGCTCAAGTCAGTATAAGAGTAAGAAAGTGTATATGCAAAGAAAGAGTGTGTACCTCGTAAATGGCTATGCGAGCCAGAATTTATAGGAAATTGCTGTTCGTTGTGGATCGTCGGATTAGTGGAGGCGATCTGAACCGTCCAAGCGTATTGGGCTTGTACGTAGTGGATATGGACCAAGTTGATTGGGCTGATCCATATCTTGTTGCTAATTGCACCCCCCCCCCCCCCGATATTGCTAAGTGGACCTCTTGGTTCAATCCAGAACATAAACAATGAGATACAATCTCAGTGAGTTCTATCGAGACCCTACAAACACTCTCGGTTCAATTATGAATCCTATTAAACTTAACACGGCACCGACTGCATTACTGCTACAAACCCGGTGAACCGCATTATTTAACTTTTAACAGATCACCGAATGCGTTACCGCTACATACCCGGTGAACCTATCAATCGCACAACAAACAAAGTACGGCACCGATTGCAATCAGTTGCAATATACCCGGTGTATCGCACGACAACTTTTTAACATAACACCGACTACAATCCATTGCTATATACCCGGTGAACCCCCTTACCAATAATATTTTTCCTAATGGCACGGGGCTGACTGCCCCGCCTAGTATGTTAGTCTCTTGGGTCTTCATCCAAACTCGATATAATTTATATATCAGAACTATCACTTGAACATTTAGTTCCTTGACATTAAACCGTTACTGAACATTTAGTTCTACATAACAAGCATATTATGTGTTCTCTCCCATATACTATGTTACGGTTTTTCGAATTAAACATAGCTTTGCAAACCATTATAAAAACCTTTGAAAACATATTCAAAATCATGGCATTATAAGCCTAATATCATTGGAAAAGGGTTAGGAAAGGATTAAAAGAGGATTGGAATCAATCGGGATCGTTTCGGGCAAGTTTGGAAAATTTGGACAGAACACTGCGCATGGTCCGTGCTCCCATACGGGTCGTGCTCTTTTGACAGCACTGAATTTTCACCCCGTTTTCGCATTTTTCGTCTTCCGATCAAATTCGATACCTGTTCCAGTCCAGTCCCAACATAAAAACAATCCAAAAACACATTTAAACAATATTGATCACCATCAAATCATCGTTCGTCAATCAAAAACACAAACGTAAACAATTTTATCGTTTATGTCAAAATACGCTAGTTTTTCAAATATCGATTTTCAAGACTCAAATTCGACAAATTCCAATCAAAACCTAAACGTGAGTAAAACTCACCCTTGACGCGATAGTCAATACCGAACCGAAATCACCGAGACTTTAAAATCCAAAAACGGAACCCTATAATCACCAATCCGCTTCCAACTTCCTTGGCTTCGTTCCTAATCATGATTCAATCATCAATTTCACTACACAATCCAAGATTTCAACAAAAACTGGCGCAGAGGCAACCTGCGCCACTCTGGGCGCAACACAAAAACTGGCGCTGGGCAGCAACACTGGCGCCCAGGCGCCCCCCTGTGCCAACAACTAGCGCAACACAGCAACACTAAAATGGCACCCTTGGCGCCTAGGGACCTTCTAATCCAATTTTTTTCTAGACTCCAATGAATTCAATTATCAACAACAACTTCAATTATCACATATACGTTCTAACATCATCGAACACACGTTTTATCGAACATTTAGCGTGCATTTCAATCCTCACACACATCAAACAAATTATATACTTTTCAACAACACCTATTTAGCATCAAATATTCATCCATACAATCATACATTGCAATCATCATCAAAAATTGTAAGAATAGCGACATAGGTCCTAAACCCCACATACATCCCATTATAAACCCTATTATAAGGTAAGACCCATCTTTACCTTAGATTTTCCGAAGATGATGAGACCTCTACGAAAGCACCGAAGTAACCACAGCAACAGCTCCTTGCTCCTCTTCTCTCTTGGCCGATCACACCTCTTCTCTCTTCTCACTCTCTTCGCAAACTTCCTTTCTCTCTTCTCTCTTCTCTCTTTTGCGATTTCTTTCTTTCTTTTTCTCACCAAATGAGGCGCAACTCTCCTAACCCTTGCGCCTAGGAGCCTAAGTCAATGGGCTTGGGCTCTTGGGCCAATTTTACCGCTCCGTAATTACCGGATACTACTCCCTTCATTTAAAATAAAATAATATATTAATAACTTAATATAATAATAACAACGAAATACCTAAATAATTTAATTAAATAATTAATTAAATTATTTGGGCGTTACATGAAGGCTCCAAATCTTGGTGTTCCGTTGTTTCGGGTAGTTTGGTGTTTCAGTGTCGTTGGACTAGGTGTGAAAGCCCAATTTTGGTGATACGTACGGTTGAGGTCATCCGAACGTGTTCAGGTAGCCTCAACCGAACCAGTGTTAGTTAGAAAAACTTGTATTTTAATTTTGAAATTGTTTTATAATGTGTTTGTTTGTTTTCTTCAGTTATGGCCAAGACTAGAGGTATGCATTCTCAGTCACAACCTGAGCCTCGGGGAAGGAGGCCACCTTCTAGGGTTTAGGTCTTATGGATTGTTTCTTTGTACTTTTGTTTGTGGATTTTTGTTTGTATGGATATTTATGTTTATTTAGTACTCACTACTCAGTAATTTATATTTCGGTGGTATTTAAATTAAACAACAACTTTATTATTATAAAGCGTAACCGTACATCAAACACGAAAGACATCAAAACGATAAAAAACAACATAACGAAAGCTCAATCTTTTCTAAAACTAGTGAGCCGGGTGTGAAAGCTCAATTTTTCTAAATTGGTGAGCCGGGTGTGAAAGCTCTCAATTTTGGTGACGCCTCTGTTTACATGCAAAACTTTTGGTGATTGGTACCACATGCATATGCCCGTTGGTGTGGGTTGCATTCATTCATTTACGCATGATTTAGGTGATGACTATTTGTGACATTTATGGGTGATGATTATTGGTGATTATAATTGATGTTATTGTCGTTGTTGTGTGTTGTTGCTATATGTTGTCGTTATTGTCGTTGGTGTGGTTATTGTTGTCGTTGTCGCTGTTGTTGTGTTGTTGATTTTGTTGATGATACTGATTGAGATAATATTGACTGTCGTGACGTGATTGTCGTGTCGTGATAATTTTGATGCCATGACCTAAGTATATACTGCTTTTCATACGATTCATTATATAGTGTGATATCTCACCCCTTCTGTTTGAATGTTACCCCTATGTTGGTAACGTGCAGGTGATCTCGAATGAAGACTATAACTCTTCATTAGTTTGGTGTCGTCGCTCTGATACGTAGCACTCAGGGAGGGATGTCCGCTGTTTTTATATTAAATGTATACATATGTCGTTTCATTGATGTTACGAACCCTTTTGATTTTCCGCTGCATGTTGAATAAAGTTGATTTGTTTTTAAGACGCAAAATATGGTTTGCCGGTTCACCTCTAGTGAGAGTGTTATGTAACTATTGTCGAAGTGTAGCATCCGTTTCTTTGTTGAAAATGGTTTTTGAAAACTCTGATTTTAAGCTTATAAATTACCGGGTAGAAATGGGTGTTACAGGGCCAATCCATATCCAATTGCTGAATGGGCCTCTTGGTCCAGTCCAGAACAATTTTCAACTCAAATTTCTCCATTTTTTTGTTATTAAAAGTGAACAATATCAGCTTGCTCTTCCTCTCTGCTTTTCAAAAGTTGAGCGAGCAATTCCCTGATCTTCTTTTGTATACTGAAAGAGTTGTTCCCATACTAAATCATAGAGTTTATTAATCACGGCCTTGGAGATACTGGGACCATAGTTTTTTTTTTTATTGAAAGAGCCACAGGCCCAAGAAACGAACTAATTAGCGGACACCCAATCCAACAAGCCCACAACCATCATTGTAACACCCCGGTATTTTTATTTGGTAAAAATACCCAAGTGTACCATCCCTAGAACATCAGACATATATTTCCTTCTTAGACACTAAATATCACTATAAATTTTCGCTGAATATAAACCAAACAGTCTTATTTACAAACAAGACAATACGGTTTTCAGACCATAAACCATCAGCAAGTATAGTATTCAGTATCATACAAGAAAGCGGAAGAAAGATATAACACTAAAGACATAGTGTTGCAGTACATAGACAACAAAGGGAAACATAAACATAAGCGTAAAGTTAAGTCATCAGCAACCATCCGAGCTCAACCTACTCGTGCCTCTGTGGTCCTCTCTTTCTCTGTTTCTCTGTAAAACAACAACATATAAACTGTTCTGTACCGAGTAGCTTTTTGATGGACTGCTGTTGGTAGGTCCCTTGCTGTCGTGGCAGTAGGTCAGTAGGTCAGTGAGCGCCCAGGGGGGGGGGGGTACCTGCAAGCCACTTCGACGCTCAAGTCAGTATGAGAGTAAGACATTGTATATGCAAAGGAAGAGTGTGTACCTCGTAAATGGCTATGCGAGCCGAAATTTATAGGAAATTGTTGTTCGTTGTGGATCATCGGATCAGTGGAGGCGATCTGAACCCTCCAAGCGTATTCGGCTTATACGTAGTGGATATGGACCAAGTTGATTGGGCTGATCCATATCTTGTTGCTAATTGCACCCCCTGATATTGCTAAGTGGACCTCTTGGTTCAGTCCAGAACAGTTGTCCCTCAAGCCGAGATTATTCCGGAGGATGGTCTTGGCTTGATGGTCTTTGTTGATTTGCCAGATCCATGATGTCGCGGGAAACGCTACCTCCAATAAATAGGCGGGTATTTCTCTTGTGGTCCACATTTTTTAAAATTTCGTGGAGGAGTAAGGGCCAATCCATCATTGGAGCGCTTTCTTGGAGAGTGGAAAGGAGTAGGGGCCAAGTCACCAACCTAGTGCCTCCTTAAAAGAGGAGAGGAGGGAGTAGAGTCCACTTGTTTCAACGTCTTTTCTTCCTGGTAAGTATTTGTTGTTTGTTACCGTTTATTTACGCTGTTGACAGTGCCCTCCTGCCAGGCACCCTCATGGGTACTGGTTGCTTCATATTAGCGCCATGCCAGGTGCCCTCATGGGCGCTGGCTGCCTCTTCACAAACGCCCAGTCAAGCGCCCTCTTGGGCACTGGCTGCTCTTGACTGGCGCCCTGCGGGGAGCACTCTTGGGCGTTGGCTGCCTCTTCACAGGCACCCTCCTAGGCGCTGGCTGTCCTCATTGGCGCCCTGCCAGGCGCCCTCATGGGCGCTGGCTTTGTGTGGATGTGTGCTTGGCACTCCGCTTTATTTTTGCTACTCCTCCCGACTCTTAACCTGCCTTCTTATCTATGAATTTTCAGGACTTGCTTGGTGCCGAGGGGAGTTGCTCTTACTATCATCCGTTGACGTTCCCACGAGTCTTTGCCGCTTCTAATTTATTGAGGTAACTTCCGGGCGGACTTTCCGCTTATCTTTCTAGCTTCTTTGTTCTTTTGAGCATGTCATGTTTTGCAAAGTCTCCAACCTCAGGGGAGGGGGGTTGTCTCTAAGTTTTCCTGTCTGTCTCGTGACTTCTTATTCTGCCCCCTGTCCCGTAGGTTGAGAGATGGCAAGGACGAAGAAGACGGCTCGGATGCACCCTACCGCTCACTTGGCTAAGAGTCAGGCTGACGAATTTAAAGAGGGGGGGTCGCATGCGGTCGATGGTGATACCGTGCCTTCGGAGGGGACTGGTGCCCTTGGCTTTGTTGATACTTGTTCTGATGATGATCTGCCGCTTGAGCATGAAGTGGTGGAGATTGGTGGTTTTAGTTATGACTGTATTGCTCGTGCTGTTTGTTCCGCCAGGAGCTTCTACCTTCCAGGAAAAGAGCCTCCCCGCTGTCTGCAAGATGTGTTGGGAGGCGACTGGCGGGTTGAGGTGGTTGACCCCAAGATAGGGTGTGGAGAGTCCCCGACGGTAAAAAATTCATGATGTTTCACAGTGTGGTTTACAAGGTGCGGGTTTCCCCATTCTTTACACCCTTTCAACTGGAGGTTATGAATCACCATAAGATAGCTCCCTCTCAGCTCCACCCAAATTCGTGGTGTTTTGTGAAGTGTTTCGAGCTAGTGATGAGAGTTCTTCAAAGAAGATGCAGCTTGAGGGTTTTTATGGTTATCTTCGAGGTGCAGCGTCGTCGAGATACTTCGGATGGCGTCATTCGTTACGATTTTGTACATTTGAAATGTCGGGCAAACTATGCTTCCGGCTTTTTAATGAAGATTATCAAATGATGTTCAGTGATTTCTGTCAAATACTGGGTTTTGAAAATCAAGGGTTTATTCACGATTCCATAAATGCTGCTGTTAGGCCACAAGGTTATGACCCTAGTACATTCTGGTCACAAATCACCGGAATTAACCATTATGAAGCAAGAAGCGCAAAATCTAGCTCAATTCATAATCCGGTTTTCCGGTATACTCTTAGGGTTATGGCATGCACTATCTTTGGCAGGAGTGAAACAGGTGGTGTCAGAACAGGTGAACTGTTTTGCTTATGGGCAATGGTACACGGGATGCCGATAAACACCTGCCATTACATCCTAAGTAATCTGGCACGTGTTGCAGCACAACCAAAAGGGGATATTGTTGTAGGGGGAATGGTAACCTACATTGCCGAAAAGCTGGGAATGCAAGAAAAGCTGGGAAATCTAGAAATTTTGGCAGGGAACCAGTTCATTGATATGGACATTTGCAAAAGCATGTCCTTGGTAAAGCCAACAAAAAAGGGAGCAGCAACATTCCATCTGCTTATTGCCAAACAAAAGTCAATCATTTTGCCGGACCCAGCCAGAACAGATACAAGGAGCCAGGCAAATTGGCTATATCAAGATGAAGCCCAGGAAATGCAACAAGAAGCACAAGAGCCAGTTCAAGAAGAAATGGCTGAGCAGCAACCCCATCATAACCAAAGCTTTGACATGCAAGCCTGGTGCCAAAGGATCGAGGGTGAACAGATAAGGCAAGGTGGAGAGCTGCAAAGGCAAAGTGAAGAGCTGCAGCTAATCAGGGAAGACCAGCCGTACCACAGCCAGCAATTGGAGCACGTGACAGATATGCTCCAAACCATAATGCATCATTTCAAAATCAATCAGGGGCCCCCGCCCGGGCGGCAGTGATCCGGTGAGCTATCTTAACCCCCTTTTGGGTTGTTTTATTTGAAAAATCATTGAGGACAATGCCTAGTCCAAGCATGGGGCGGTATTTCATTGTTTTTTATTGGGTATGTCTTTATTGCTTTACCGAGTTTTTATCTTTTTTTGTACTTTGAGTCGTATCTGCTCCCTCCATCACGAAACTTTGTGAACCCTAAGCATGTTTTAGATAAGCCTTTTCTGGACAAAAATAAATTTTCAATTTTTCATTAGCAATCATCTAGGTGGACTGGCTGGGAACAACAAAATTGTATCATGGTTCGATTTCTACTTCTAGGGCTTTTTCACACACACACTATCGAGACTGTTTTCAGTTAATAATACAATTAGAGGGACTGAAAAGAAACTAGTAACCTGGTTCTCTTGGTGACATTCACTAGATGCGCGGTTACTGGAGAAAAACGTCTGAGTTGGGGTATCAAGCAAAAAAAAAATAAAATTTACATGCAAGAATTGGTGCACAAATTGGTGCAAATATATATATATATATATATGCAAAACCAATTCAAAAATGCAAAAATCGGTGCATTTTAAATGTCAAAAAATGAATGGTTAGCATATGAAAATCAAAAAGAAAAATGCTTGAATGCCCAACGTATAAAGACCCTCCTTTGAGACCCGGTCTTAGTGAATGGAGGACCCAAACTTAAGAATGCTAGGGAACCGGTGCTATGATGACATTGATATCCTCTCTAGAGTATTGATACTTTAAACTGTCTCCCAATTCCACAAGAAGCCCGGATAGTAGTTCTCAAACCAAAGTGTTAGAATTGCCCCACAGCTCACTTAAGGTTTCGATATGAAAATAAATTCCCTCCAGAATTGGCCAAAAAAAAAATTTTACACTGTTTTTGCTTGAGGACAAGCAGAGCAGCCAAAATTGACTGACCAGGGCACACGACCCAGGCACATGGGCGCACGACCCTGGCGCCAGACAAGTCAATTTTGGCTGCTCTGCGCCAGTTTTTCACCAGGGTCGTGCGCCTATGGTGCCAGGGTCGTGCGCCTTGTGCTGGCAACAGCTGTTGTAACACCCCTTTCTACCCGTTACTTCGTTTATAAAAATCAGAGTTTGAAAATTTTATTCATAGGGAATGTTACACACCTTCAATAAAACGTCGCTTATCAGTTTTGAAAAACAGTTCAACTCAGAATTCATGCATTCGCGTAGCACATCACAAATAAAGAATCTCCAGTCTCATTTCAACGTCACTTATAAAACTCAACATCACACAACCAACTATGCAGCGGAAAATAGTAAAACATAACCAAATAGTCCACATGGACATAATAATCAAAATCAATAATAAATGCCGAGTTCGTTATCCCCCCTGAGTGCTACGTATCAGAGCATGACGACTCGACTCAAAAAGTGAAGCTAAAACCTTCACTGGGAATCACCTGCACGTTACCAACACGGGGGCAACATTCAAACAGGAAAGGGTGAGCATCATTTCAGTCTATATAATAGAAAATATGATAAGGACTAATCATAGGCTACGCACTAGAATAATCAGCATCCAATACACTAAAACATCCACATCACAATCATCATTCACATCATTTACAATAACTCATCTCATGTCATATAGATTTATGAAATGCAACCCACTCGCGGATATATGCATGAAGGTACCTTTTCACAAAACGTCGCTTAGCCACTCAAGCTTCATCATCACTTAGCCACTCAGGCCTCGAAACATCACTGGGTTTATGCATATGGGCATGAGACACTATGACATGCACCATTCACAATACACAATTACTCAATTCATAGTCAACAACGTGACCCATCACTTACCTGTTTGCTCGCACGGAGCACAGCACCTGTCGAAGTCATAATCATCTCACAACATCACTAGGCCACTTAGACCTTAACATCACTTAGCCCTTCGGGCCCCAAACGTCACTGGTTTTTCATCGACACTCACACATAAACATCAATCAGCTCAAACTATAACCACTGAGGGCAAAAACGTCATTTGACTAACCACTAAGGGCATCCTCGTCATTTACACATCATTATCTACAACTTTGGCCACTAGGGGCAAAACAGTCATATAACTAGCCCCGAGGGCATCATCGTCAAAATCATCATTTTTGACCTTACTTCGCTAAAACTGTTGTTTATACACCAAAAAGGGATTTTTAAAGAGCTTCATATCATTTTTCAATGTCCCTAGGACGATCACCGGGGACAGCCACTTGGGCGCCAACAAACAGTCAGAAAATAACAACTTTTCATTTCAAAAATTGAACCCATAGATGGACAACGTAAAAAGCTTCACGACACTTTTCGAATCGTTCAAAACGGACGTCTGAGTCAAAAGTTATGATAAAAATGAGTTTGGGAAAAATTAGGCAACGTTCTGAAAATTGGCGCCTTAGGCGCCCAGGCAACACAACACGCCACAGGCGCCCAGCGCCCAGGCGCGCACAACGCAACGCAACACAGCGCCACAGGCGCCCAGCGCCCAGGCGCGCACAACGCAACACAGACACGGGCGCCTAGCGCCCAGGGGACAACGCGCAACACAGCGCAACACAAACAAGACACGGCGCCTAGCGCCCAGGCACGCGCACAACGCGCAACACACACGCCTCAGGCGCCCAGCGCCCAGCACAGGCGCCTAGCGCCCAGAACACAGTGGCAACACCCAGAATTTTACTAAAACGCTTTTTAACACTAAAAATTGTTTTCTTAACAACTTTAAAGTATAAAACTCAAAATTTTCCAGCAACTAAAAATACACATATTTTAATCGATTTCTCAAAAAATTCAATTGGGCATTGTCTTCCCTATCCCCTTGGCGCCCTAGGCGCCTATACACCATCCATCCAATTTCGCGAACAACACAAGCAAATCCAACACACCAATTTCAGTTTTCACGAATAATTCGAATGTCACAAGTCATCAAACAAAACGCATAGGTTGCAATTATCTCAATGACTATAATTCCAACACTACAATTCGCACACATATGTATAGGAAAACTCAACCATTCACTTCGCATATATACATATATAATAACCAATACCAACAATGCATCAAGAAACATCAAGAATTCATGCATTCCTCAATTCGCATACATCTATATATATAAACCAACATCAACAATGCATCAAGAAATCTAGTCTAACCCTAGATCTAGAACTCATCATATGAATTATTAGATAGAGTGATAGAGCTCCCCTAACCTTTTCAAGAAGAATTCGATGCCTAGGATGCAGTCACCTACAGATCCACAGCAACAACGGAGATCCCCTCTTCTTTGTTCTTCGAATTCCTCTCTTCCTTCTTCTCTAGGCCGCCTCCTTGCTCTCTCTCTCTATCTCACGCTCTTTTCATTCTTTCTTGCTTTCTCTTCTGATTTCGCGAATTGGCCACCAAAACCTAGCCCCCAACTAAACTAACACTTCGCATACCTTGGGAATCATGGGCTTGGGCTTTTCACTTAAGCCCAAGTCATGCAAGTGGCGCCTCCACTCCCTCCTAATACCACCACAACGAATAAAATTCTAATCAATTACATTATATCAAATAAGTTAATTTAAATCCCCAATTACTTAATTAAATAAATTAATTAAATAATTTTAGGGTGTTACAGCTGTACTGCGTTGCTGGCAAGCATGGGTCGTGCGCCCAGCTCTGCCAAAATGGGCCATCTTCAGTTGGAGACACGCACGGGTCGTGCGTGGTACACCCAGGGTCGTGCGTGTGCTGCTTGGCGCCCTTGGCGCCCTGTGTGCCTGTCTTGCGCCAGTTTTGCTGTTTTGGCTTGGCGCCCTGTGTGCCATGTCTTGCGCCAGTTTTGCTGTTTTTGGCGCCCTTGGCGCCCTGTGCTGCTTCCTTTTTTGTTGGCTTTACCAAGGACATGCTTTTGCAAATGTCCATATCAATGAACTGGTTCCCTGCCAAAATTTCTAGATTTCCCAGCTTTTCTTGCAATCCCAGCTTTTCGGCAATGTAGGTTACCATTCCCCCTACAACAATATCCCCTTTTGGTTGTGCTGCAACACGTGCCAGATTACTTAGGATGTAATGGCAGGTGTTTATCGGCATCCCGTCTACCATTGCCCATAAGCAAAACAGTTCACCTGTTCTGACACCACCTGTTTCACTCCTGCCAAAGATAGTGCATGCCATAACCCTAAGAGTATACCGGAAAACCGGATTATGAATTGAGCTAGATTTTGCGCTTCTTGCTTCATAATGGTTAATTCCGGTGATTTGTGACCAGAATGTACTAGGGTCAAAACCTTGTGGCCTAACAGCAGCATTTATGGAATCGTGAATAAACCCTTGATTTTCAAAACCCAGTAATTGACAGAAATCACTGAACATCATTTGATAATCTTCATTAAAAAGCCTCACTCCAGTCTTGACTACTATACACATCATCAGATAAATCATCATGCTCAAATGAATCAAAAAGACCATGGTTAGCAAGGATTACCTTAGGAGTGTCATTTCCCATAAGAAGATCAACATTGGCAGTCTTCTCTTCTTCATCTGTTTCACTGTCAGTGTGAAGATTGTCCCATGTAGCCTCAGGGGTGTCATTTTCCGTAAAACAAATAACATTTGCAACCTCCTCTTCTTCATCTGTATCACCTTCAGTATCTATGTTGTCCCATATAGCCTTCATGACTTTCTTTTGTTGGTTCTTGGATTTTAGCTTTGGACAATTCATTTTGAGATGACCCTGTTTGTTGCATTCAAAACATTTTGGTTGATCATCTCTTTTCTCATAACTGTCTTCTTTGTTGTACCCAGATTTCTTTGAATAGTCACCCTTCCAAAGCTTTCTGAATCTCATGAATTCTTCCAACATTTTAGCCATGTCTTCATCATCGGATTCTTCATCTGACTCAACCTCTTTTCTTGCCATTTTAGGAGTCTTAGCAGTAAGAGCAAGAGACTTCCTTTCTTTGACAACTTCTTTTTCTTGAGCCTTCTTAGCGGCCAACACGATCAAGTCTTCTTGAGGTAAAGTGCCAATATCTTTGGCTTCAGTGATAGCACAAGTCTTAGGAAAGAATTCACTAGTCAAGGATGCAAGAATCTTCCCATTTAAATCTTTTGTTGAATACCTCTTCCCAAGTGCTCTCAAGTGGTTTACTATCAGATTCAATCTATGGTGCATAGCTGCAACAGATTCACCTTCCTTCATTTTGAAAGCTTCATACTCGGAAGTGAGAATTCTAATTTTTGTATCTTTCACATAACTTGTACCGACATGTGTTGCTTCCAAACAGTCCCAAATTTCTTTAGCGGTCTAACAACCTTTTACCCTTCCATACTCTTCTTCACATAGAGATAAGTGAAGAATGTTCATTGTCGTTGCATTTAAGGATATTTTATCTAATTTAGACTTTCTCAGCTCACTCAAGTCAATGGTATAGATATCTTCAACAGGTACTTCCTCTGCTTTACCAGTAGCTTGATATTTAATAGTATCTCCGTGAACAGCATCACCAGGTTTTGTAACTTTGACTTTCATAGGAATAAGTGGTCCACCAACAATGATCCTCCATAAGGTGAAGTCTATAGCCTGCACATGACATTTCATTCGACTACTATAGTCGTAGTTAGTCCCATCAAACAGGGGTGGCCTATTGAAGGACATCCCCTCTTTCATAAAAGAACCCATAATCAGGAAAATAAATAAAATAAAATTGCGAGATGTTAAGCTCTATATGCAATTTCTAGCTTTGATACCAATTGTTGGACTATATGATAACCTTAGAGGGGGGTGAATAAGGTTATATGCTAAACTTGAATTCTTTTTAATTTTCAAAATATTAACAATGCCAATTTAATTCAAATGCGCAAAATAAGATTTAAACTATATGCAGTACCTAAGCAAGCTATACCTATGACAGATCCAATTACAGTGATATTTTACACTAATCAAATAAACAGATATTGAACGCAGCGCAATGATGTCAAATATAAAAATAGGCAAATATAAACGGTAAAGTAAAAGAGTAGGGAAAGAGATACACCGTGAATTTTAAGAGGTTCGGGATAAAAGCCCTACGTCCTCGGCCTCCGGCTTTTCAACCTTTGGACTTGATAACAACCACTATATGAGAAGAACGTCTTCAACGTTTTACAAGCAAGCAACTTCCTTATAGCTAATCTCAATTTACCCAAATTGGGAACCCGAGCTCCCCGCTAAGGATTTCGCAACCACTTCAATCTTCCCGATTGAACGACCCAAGACCACTTCCCGGGATTTCGCAACCACTTCAATCTCCCTGATTGAACTACCCAAGAACACTTCCCAGGATTTCGCAACCACTTCAATCTCACCGATTGAACGACCCAAGAACACTTCCCAGGATTTTGCAATAACCAAACAGAAGATGATTACAATAGAGAAACTATGATCCCATCACTTAAGTAGTATAACAATATAGTAGCTGAGAGAGATGAGTGATTTGGATCTAGAAGAACTTGAAAATGATATGACAATGAAAGTTCTTTTTCTCTTTTTCAGATCTATGAGAATGCGTAGTGTTGGTGTGTTTTAAAAGTGAAGCCCAGCTCCCTATTTATAGGATTCGCAAAAATATGACCATTGGAGGATTTTGAAAAATGTTAGAATCGATTATGTTCCTGAATAACTAAGAGTGATAATCGATTCTTTGTTCTAAAAAAGGAAATAACTCATAAGTGAGTAATCGATTGATTTCTTTTTGAAAGGAAGCATGAAATCGATTCTTTGCTTAAAACAAGGAGTATGATAATCGATTATGTGTTTTGAGAAGAGTTGGATAATGGATTATTTGCTTTATGGAAGGAAGCATATAATCGATTATATTCTTTCAACAAGTAGCTAAGAATCGATTATGTGGTTTGGAAAAATAGGAGTATAATCGATTCTCTTCTTTAAAAACACAAAGCCGTTAATCGATTGTTTTCTTTCCAAAACATATTCCTTTAAAAAATCCATAGGCATAAAATCGATTATGTGCTCTGTGAAGGAAGCACAAAATCGATTATATGCTTTAAAACATTTTCTCATGTTACGTGTCTTGCATGCGTTTGTATAAAATATTTTTCTAAGCTTTTAACACAACAGTTTTATTAGAAAAAAAATCATCTCTCAACTACTACTAAAAGTTATAGACCTGAAGTGATAGGATCTTACACTGTGTCCTATCAAAAGCAGATTAACAATTAGGTCTTGAACTCTAGAGCTGCTTCTCCTCCAAGCCGCTACACTTTAAGATATCCTGCTCTTTAATTCTTGTCCTGTACTTTAAACAACTGCAACCATTAGTAGACAGATTGTAATTTGTTATCATACAAAACAAAGAGTGTTTGTCCTTGGTTCAACAGTTACAAGGCCCCATTTCATGTTCAACATGGTCCTTGGTCACTTGAGATAGTAGACACTGAGATAGTCTGTTCTGTTTATACTTCCATCTGTTGAACATCAGCAGTAGCTGTGGTTCTAATCTCTGGTTCCACCTCAATCAACTCTCCACAAGTGTCCTTTTTGTGGCCAAATTTACCACATCTAAAACATATAGAAATCCTTCATATTCTAAAACCAATTCCATCCCACAGACAAAAAACTGTGAAGCTAGAGGTTTGTCAAGATCTAGTTCTACACAGATTCTTGCAAGTTTTCCTCTTGAATGGAGGGAAGTCATCTTATCAATCTTCAACATATTCCCTAAGGTGGAAGCAAGCCTACGAAGGAACTTTTCATTGCATAACTCCACATGAAGCCTAGGTATGCGAATCCAACCAGGAACTTTTTAAGACATAGTATCAGTGAGAGAAAAGAAAGATCTCCATCTTTGGACAATCAAATAATGATCAGCCACCTTCCATGGTCCTTCAAATAGGGCATACCTATAGTCTTTTATATATGAAAGTTGGACTAGATAAAAGTCATCAGCCATGTCTGTAATACTCAATGTACCATTCTTCACCCAATCTTTCCTGAGCTTCTCCTCCAGCATTCTAAAGTTAACCCTCTTACCCAACACCTTAACAATCAAAGTATTCCTCCATGGTTTTGCCCAAGAAATGAGTTCCTCTTGAGAGCAATGTATAATAGGGCCTGGAGATAGGGTTTTCGGTTCATTAGACTTGTTCTCATCTGCATTTTTGTACCAACTGATTCTCAGGCAGATCCTCACTGAGTAGATCCCCCAACATCCATCGCTTATCCCCTCACCAATGAGAAATTTCATTAAGGCGTCTTTGAAAGAAGTCGTAATGGTAACTGGTATTTCTTGTGCATCACTCATTATTGCTTCAATATTTCTTGCGTTAGGGCTCTCTTCTTGTTGCTTATGTTGTAGGTTGATTGAATATTTATTTATTTTTGACTAAATTAATGAATATTTATTAGTGGCTGCTAAAGTTATTTCTATAAAATTCATATTTTACTAAAAATAGTAAAAGTCACCAGTGAACTTTTCTTTTTAGGTCCATATTGGGGAACCCCCTCTCTCTCTCTCTCTCTCTCTCTCTCTCTCTCTCTCTCTCTCTCTCTCTCTATATATATATATATATATATATATATATATATATATATGAGAATATCAAAGTATTTTTCATTAGTAATTACAACCTTATACCTATATAATAAAGTTCACTGATGGATTAAAAGATAGGCTAAATACATGTTTGTCCTTTAAATTATTTTTAAAGATCACATTGGTCTTTTAAGTTTTGTTTTCTCAAATAGGTCTTCTATGTTTTCAATTCGTAACACATCTCTTATAACGGAGGATGATGTAGTTGTTAACTGCTTACTTGATAAGGTTAATTGGCATATATGCGTGGCAACTGTTAATGTTTCAATTTCAATTTAGTCCTAGAGCATCCCCTCTCTCTCTCTCACTCACCCACTCGCAATCTCTCTCTTACTTTATGTGGAACCCATTTGAAATATTGTGAGTTATTTGTTGATAAAGTGAAGATGCGTAGTTATTTGTGGTACTTACTTTAATTTTTTTTTGGAGATGTTGGATGGGGAGACCGAGTGTTTATTAGGCATTAATATTAGAAATGTATAAAAGAGTGATGTGTACATTTAGGGTAATATAAGAACTCAAAGAGAGAATACGCTACATCGAGGATGGTCTAAAGTTATATGTTTACTTTTCAAAATAGGTCCAATTTATTTTCTCTTCAATTAAACTCTAATTTCTCATCACCTTCTCCAACCTCAATCTAGAAAATCCGGAACCTTAATCTCATATTCGTCCTCAAGGCAAGTTTTGAGCCCCCCTCTTCTCCCTTTTCCTGCCTCTCGCTTATTCTCTTGGTCTCTCACTCCCACTCGCCCAAAACCACCTTAACCTCCTTGTTTTGAGCTTTTCTGGTCAACTCTGGCTTATTCACTTGTTTTAGTTTTTGGAAAAATATTAATAGAGGCAAATGATTAATACTTTAATGTGTATGGAATAGTTTACTAAAACAACTTAGTGAAAGCTTTTAAAAAAGCACATGGTGACTCCGAAAAAAAAATTAAGGAAATACTTTCTTTATTTAAATACGTTGTCCCTATTTGACCTTATTATATTACATGAAAACAATATTCATCCCTTTCTCCACTTTGTAAACATTAACAAATTTTTAGGGAATCTAACCTACCAACGTGTGTAAATCCACATAGCGACAAACCTTTTCAATGGAAATATCTGATGCCTACCCTTATAAATATAACTAAAAACTTCCACTTCTCCAATCTCAATACACAGCAATTTCTATACTTTCCACTTCTCCAAACTCAACCAAATTCTTCTGAGCATAGACTCCTATTTCTAAACCCCAAACCTTCAGCTGGCATGATCATGAAGTACTTAACTGGAATATACACTAATCTAAAATGGGTGTTTAATTTCCTTCTATATTATCCCTTCTACAACCTCCATTATTCACACCTTCACACAATTGGAGAAGAGCCTATTAGAATATGCAGTTATGAAAAAACCCCTGGCTTAGAGGAAGATGTAGATTGTGCTGTATGTCTATGCAAAATTGAAATAGGAGATAAAATTAGTGTGCTAAGGTGTAACCATATGTATCACAGAGATTGTTTGGATAGATGGGTTGCATTCAAGGATACTTGTCCTCTTTGTAGGGAACCAGTGAGACCAAATAGAAAGGTCATCACTGAGCTTGGAGCTGAAGTTCTGTTCTTCAATAATTTTTGTGACATCCGGAATAATGATAGTGATACATGGTGGATACGTTAAGTAATGTCTTTTAGGCTTTGTATATATGTAATGAACTAAACCTTGCTTTCTCATTTCTAATAATAAATTTGACTCTTTGTTAAACATTGTATTGTTTTACTTCAAAAAAATATGTTTATATTAATATGTTTCGCCAAAATTTTACTATTTTCAATATATTAATGCTGCATTTTTTTCCGATAATTAGGATTTTGTATTAATAGTCATTTAGCTTAGCAATATTGACACACCCTGTCCCCACCTTCTATGAAGTGTTTGAGAGGGAGTCTAATCATTTGCTAGAGCTAAAGGAATCTAAATACACCAAGTTCAAATACAACACGCATCAATGGGGGACACCACGACCTTATTGAAGAAACACCCCACAACCAGTGGCGGACTGTTAGGACTTTGGCAAGTGTACCAATTGTCGTCGCAAGTAATAAAATACGGTAAGTAACCGGTCGATTCCACAGGGATTGTGTTTTATTATCAATAGGCAATTAAATTAATTCTTAGCGGTAGAAACGAAAAGATATTATTTTTGGGATTTTGTAAATTAAATGCAAGATAGTGTTTGAAAATAAAGCACGATAAAGGCGATTAAGGATTGATTCATCTTCCCTACGCTATCCTATGACCTTCAGCTAATTACAGATTAGTTGTTTGAACTACCGGATTCAATTCACTATGATAGGTTAAAAGCAATTCCTTGCCTCAGAACCCCTTTTACCTAATTGAGTTACCCTAATTCCTTAGGTGAATCATGCCAATCGGTAAAGCAATAAACTCAAGAAATAAAGAATTCATGCATCCAACCCCATATTCCTATGGTGATCACAAGTACATGATCTAATACCCCATATCCAGCATGCAACCCATATTCCTATGCAGTCACATAACCTAGATCATTATAATTATCATATGTAACTATAAAGCATTAAACTCAGAGGTATAGACTTATGATAATTCAAACTACTAATTGTATTAACCATAACAAAGCATTCATAGGATAGTTTTGGGGAGAGTCATCTCTCCCTAATCAAAACAAACCACATGGACAACATCAAGGAAAGAGAAGAGAGAAATAAGGAGAAGTTACACATAGAGGAATCCATGAGAAGTCTTCAAAACCTTGTTCCCAAGTGATTAGAAGCTCCCAAAAACGCCCCCAGCTGCTGCTCCAAAGTGTGGCTCAGATCCCAAGACGAAGTCCTTTGCAAAATTGCTGAAACAGCTTTAAAAACCCTAATTTTTACGCACCATCGCGACGCGGCCCGTGGCCGTCGCGTCGCGACAAATGACAGAAACTTCAGGTCTCGCAAAACTGCTCCAGGTCGCGTCGCGAACCCTCCTGGTCGCGACGCGAAGAATGACAGAAAGTTTTGGCGTGTAAAGACTCCTCCACATCGCGTCGCGAACCCTCCTGGTCGCGACGCGAAGAATGACAGAAAGTTCTGATTTACCAAAATTCCTCTAGATTGCTGCATTTCCGGGCAAGTGTCTGGTTCGCCGAAAGATGCCACAACCAATTAAGAGGTCTTCAAGTCCATTTAGCTCCAAAAGTGAAGGAATAACTTACAATTGAACTTCCTACTACAATGATCTAAAACTAAACTAAATCCCAGATAATGACTGTTATACAATAAAAACCCTGCACAATTGGTCCTAAAAATGCCTAACTTACATCATATGACTGGGAGTCAACACAACCCCAAACTTAGACTTTTGCTTGTCCTCAAGCAAACAATCAATTCAGACTGTGGCTGTTTTTTTTTTCTATTTAGCTGTTACATATACTACATCAACCTTAAACACATCAGCACATCAATTATCATCATCAATCTAATGCAGTGGCAGGACAACTGAATTGGAAATACCGAATCATAAGCAGGCAGCATTCTCAAGTTTTCTCTGTACGCACATCTCACCAGTGTTTCACTCTTGAGGTGTTTCGGGTATTCACTCAACTCACAGTACCTGCATCATCGTTTCATAGGCTTGACAGAGTTCTATATCATCTTAGACAAATGAATTACATACACACATTTTGAGGACTTTAAGGGTTATAGCGGGGCTTAGGTAAGGGTGGATACATTTGGATAAGTAGGTTGCACTTGGAGTTAGGCCTACCTCTCTTTTTGTCCATTCACGCAATACTCACCCATTTTCCCAAAGCATTTAACAAAACAAGAGAAGGAATTTATTTATTTATTTCTCTTTTTTTTTTATATGTATATGTATATACATATATATGTATTTTTTTTCTTTCTTTCTTTTCTTGTTCCTTCTCTTGTATACCACCCCAAACTTAGTTCGTTGCTATTCCACGAGCAACCCCAAACTTAAAACTTTCCCCACTCTCACAGTTTTTGTTACCTAACTCCAAGTTAAGAATTACTAGGCTATGATTGTCAGAGAAACACATACAATTTTTTTACAAGGCTCAGAGGGGCTAGCAGAGGATAAACATTAATGGGTTGGCTTGAAAGGCTCAGGGGTGCCAACAGAATTGCCTCAGTGTGTATGAAAATCAAATGCAAAAAACAATTAAGCACAATGTCAAGTTCTGCAGACTAATGCAGGCAAGGAATACACACACAATATATATAAGAACGTGTTTAGGCTCAAACCTCACAGTTAGGATCATAGAGATGGAACTCGAGAGATGCTGCTCACAGATGATAACGAACTTCCGCAACGTTTGTCATGACCCCTGCTATTACTTGATGATAAAACTTGAAGTGCGAGCGTCAAAAGGAAAATGCAAACATGTGACCCCAAATGCCACAGGTCATCACTATTGAAGCTGCTTTAACAAAACAAAACAAAATATAGGGCAGTGGTGCCCCACTATCACAGAGTAAGTTATAATAAGTACAGACCAAAGTGCAAAATAAGTCAAAAAGGGAATGAAAAATAAAGACTCAAAACAGTAAATAATGAACCAATGGGTTGCCTCCCACCAAGCGCTTCTTTAAAGTCACTAGCTTGACGTTTGTCATTCCACTATCAAGGTGGCTGATATGACACAAAGAACACATCATCCTTCTTCTTTCTCTTCTGGGGCAGGAACATCATGAATTTGAAACATAGTTGTAGATGCTTCCATACCCTTTTGAGGTGAAGGGTGATGAATAAGGCATAGAAGGAGTCTAAGTATATGTCAATCTCCTCACTTCTATCCTCCTTGCTACTTGGAAGAATAATAGGAACCATGATCTGTTGGGTTTTTTCTTGTTGGGTTTTCACCCCTTCCCCACATTGGGAGCTTTGATCTTCCCTCCAAACTACATGCTCCTCCATTTCAATCTGTTCTTCTTCCTCATCTTCCTTATCCTCCCCAGATTCTTCTTTTGTTGGGGCTTGTTCTTCTTTTTCCTCATTGGTAGTGCACAACCATGGGTAATTTTCTGATATAGTTACCCACTCATCCTCACAGTTGCACTCCACAAGATACTCCCCACAAGAATCGCAAAGGGTGTGTGTCACACATTTTCCATTCAAGTGGGGTTCTTCACAAAAATTACAGCTAAGTGAGGGTGGCGTGGACTCTATGTGCTGAGGTTGGTCAATTTGCGGCTCATGTGGCTTCCCCATGTTTATTCCAACCGAGAAGCTTGCTCTTTAGGCTGGAAGATAGTCTCAGTCATTTGCCTAAACTGGGCCAAAGCATCTTCCAACCGAGAAGTGGATTCCATGATTTTTTTTTTTCGGGACAAACAGCAATTCTTTCGAACTTTGCCCCTGCTACACAGTTCACTGAAACACTTCAACAAACCGTTAACAAGTCCAACACACTAACTAAGCATCTAAATAAATAAAACAAAAAATAAATACCAAAATAAAATAAAACAAAATAAAACAACTAAGAATTTACTCAATTGCCTTGTTGACAAGGAAATCAACAATCCCCGGCAACGGCGCCAAAAACTTGTTAAGACTTTGGCAAGTGTACCAATTGTCGTCGCAAGTAATAAAATACGGTAAGTAACCGGTCGATTCCACAGGGATTGTGTTTTATTATCAATAGGCAATTAAATTAATTCTTAGCGGTAGAAACGAAAAGATATTATTTTTGGGATTTTGTAAATTAAATGCAAGATAGTGTTTGAAAATAAAGCACGATAAAGGCGATTAAGGATTGATTCATCTTCCCTACGCTATCCTATGACCTTCAGCTAATTACAGATTAGTTGTTTGAACTACCAGATTCAATTCACTATGATAGGTTAAAAGCAATTCCTTGCCTCAGAACCCCTTTTACCTAATTGAGTTACCCTAATTCCTTAGGTGAATCATGCCAATCGGTAAAGCAATAAACTCAAGAAATAAAGAATTCATGCATCCAACCCCATATTCCTATGGTGATCACAAGTACATGATCTAATACCCCATATCCAGCATGCAACCCATATTCCTATGCAGTCACATAACCTAGATCATTATAATTATCATATGTAACTATAAAGCATTAAACTCAGAGGTATAGACTTATGATAATTCAAACTACTAATTGTATTAACCATAACAAAGCATTCATAGGATAGTTTTGGGGAGAGTCATCTCTCCCTAATCAAAACAAACTACATGGACAACATCAAGGAAAGAGAAGAGAGAAATAAGGAGAAGTTACACATAGAGGAATCCATGAGAAGTCTTCAAAACCTTGTTCCCAAGTGATTAGAAGCTCCCAAAAACGCCCCCAGCTGCTGCTCCAAAGTGTGGCTCAGATCCCAAGACGAAGTCCTTTGCAAAATTGCTGAAACAGCTTTAAAAACCCTAATTTTTACGCACCATCGCGACGCGGCCCGTGGCCGTCGCGTCGCGACAAATGACAGAAACTTCAGGTCTCGCAAAACTGCTCCAGGTCGCGTCGCGAACCCTCCTGGTCGCGACGCGAAGAATGACAGAAAGTTTTGGCGTGTAAAGACTCCTCCACATCGCGTCGCGAACCCTCCTGGTCGCGACGCGAAGAATGACAGAAAGTTCTGATTTACCAAAATTCCTCTAGATTGCTGCATTTCCGGGCAAGTGTCTGGTTCGCCGAAAGATGCCACAACCAATTAAGAGGTCTTCAAGTCCATTTAGCTCCAAAAGTGAAGGAATAACTTACAATTGAACTTCCTACTACAATGATCTAAAACTAAACTAAATCCCAGATAATGACTGTTATACAATAAAAACCCTGCACAATTGGTCCTAAAAATGCCTAACTTACATCATATGACTGGGAGTCAACACGGACCCAAGTGTATTTCAGGGGGTTCAAGGGAACCCCTTGAAAAAAATAAAAGTAGCACTGATTTTCTAGGAAAATTTATTTTTGCAGGCTCGATCTGACAAATACTTTTTGCACCAAAATCCCTAGTTTTGCACCAAAGTTCCCACTTCTAGACTACTTTAGTACACCTTAGTCATACAATCACTCACATCTAAGTCCCTAGTTTTGCACAATTTTTACATCTGTTAAAGTCTGTTAAAGTCTGTCAAACAGATGGGGAGGAGAAAACTAGATACAGAGTACAAACACAAACATAGAAGAACCAAGGCCTTAGATGTTATCAAAACAATTCCTAAATTCCAAAGCTTTAATAAAGGATTTGACAAGAATTCTCCCTTTGTATAGAAGTGCCACCAAGTTCTATCTTTGGTATGTTTATATAGATGCACTTCTTCAAGGTTGATGATCACCACGTCAAGGTTTAATTTTGTGAATAGAGTAGACTGTTCATTTATAGAGGGTTACCTTCTTCTGAAAAGTGCCTCCACCACTTAAAGAGAAGGATCACACTCTTTATTATTAGATCATATCTATTCAATGACCCCCAAAAAAATTTCGGTTTTGGATGATGGAGCACTTTATTAGCGGTAACCCTCTACCCTTATCGCTTCCTTGCTAAAATAACTGGCATTGCATTTGAATGATTTTCTTAATCACTTCTTTGCTAGCTTTGGACAGTAACTCTGTTTTCCATATGGCCAGCTTCTTTTTCTTTTCGTGAGGACAAGTTCCTAGGTCGCTCATTTGTTTAGATTTTCCCCTAAGGGGATCCCAAAGTATTTAGGCAGAAAATTTACCATTTGACAATGAGTATACTTGTGATGTTGTTAGCCCAACTCCCTGTCCTTCCAATGACAACCATTCCCGACTTAGCTAAGTCTATTTTCAGTCCGCTAAGCTGTGGATACCTGTGTTGCAGGTTATCTAATATTGCAGGATTAGTTTTGATGATGAAAAAGACAAAGGTAAGATTGACGGTCAAAGTCAATAAAAGTGACTAAACGTCAAAGTCACAATCCAAGACAAGCAAGCCAAGAACTGAAGATTCAAGTTTAAGGGTAGTCCTTAAATATAAGGGTAGTCCTTAGGGTTTGGGTGTGTCTTAGGAAAAAGTGTAAGCTCTTTCAAAGGTCAGCTCGTATCTCAAAGTCTCACACAAGTTCTCAAAATGCATGCATGCATACGTAAACATAAAAAGGTTTTTGAGAAACTATAAAATCGATTCACACTATTTTTATTAAATATCAAAATCGATTTTTAACTCAATATGAAAGCATACAATCAATTCATATTATTTTTACTAAAGTATATAAATCGATTCATAAACTATTTTTTCAAAGCATAGAAACAATTCATATTGTTTTTATTAAAAGCAAAGAAATCGATTTCCAACTATTTTCCTAAAGATAAGAATCGATTCCTATAATGTTTCAAAGGTAAAGAATCGATTCCTAGTATTTCTCTAAAGCTCAAAATCGATTTCCTAAATCAATGGTTAAGCACATAATCGATTCCTTGCTTCCTTATTTAAATAAGAATCGATTTCAACCTTCTTCTTTAATCTATATAATCGATTCCTAGCTTGCCTGTAAGCCAATAATCGATTGCCATCCATTTTACAAACAAATCAGAATCGATTCCTAGATCAGATCAAGCAAATGAATCGATTCCTAGATCCTTTCCAATTAACAAAGAATCGATTCCTTTAAACTTTTTCAACGTGAGATCTGGATTTTCAAAATCTATAAATAGAGGCTTCACCACCTCCATTCTTTAACCAACCCATTCTCACGATCTATCATTTCTGAAAAACTCTTATATTTTATTTGTGTTCTTCTCGCACCACTGGTCCGTCAAGAGCTGATCCTACGTTAAGAGTTAGTTGGGGTTGTGTCCTTCAAGTTGTAATATCTGCCTACACTAAGAGGTATTTCTGTATTTACATTACTGTTATATTGTTGTTATAATTTGTACTAGAGAGTGGGGTATCTCTCTAGGGGTAGCTGCATGTACTAGGAAGTGGGGTATCTTTCTAGGGCAGTTGTTGTAACAAGGGTGGGGTATCTCTTGTTATTGTTATATTAGATTTGAGGGCTCTCCATAGGTGGGGTATCCTAGGAGGAGAGTGCCTGAGTCTGTAAAGGTTTTCCAAGGCACCTGTAAGCCTTGTTGGTTTGGTTAGTGGAAAATCTCACAAGGGTGTGAGGACTGAACGTAGGTCACTAGGAGGTGACCGAACCAGGATAAATCTCTGCGTGCTTTACTGCTTTCCTGCTTTACTAGTGGAAAATCTCACAAGGGTGTGAGGACTGAACGTAGGTCACTAGGAGGTGACTGAACGTAGGTCACTAGCAGTACTGTTATACTGCTTTACTGCTTTATATTCTAATTCCTTCGCTTCCACTTAACCTGCGCGAAAATTGATCTAAGTCATTGAAAAGGGGAAAAACGTTTTCGAAAGATCTGAAAAGTTTTAAATCTCAATTCACCCCCCCTCTTGAGACTGAAGCCACTTGGTAACAAGTGGTATCAGAGCTAGACTCTTGTATAAAGAGCTTAGCCGCTTCAAGAGAAATGGCTTCAGGTTGGTCTACGCAAGAGGGTGCTTCTCTTTTCCGTCCTCCGGGATTCAACGGAGAAGACTATGCATATTGGAAAGAAAGAATGAGAATTTTTATTGAAGGGGTAGACTTAGATGTTTGGGATGCTGTGGAAAAAGGACCTTTCGTCCCCACGCACATAGTAGATGGTATTCTTACAATAAAAAGTAGAAATGAATGGTCTGATGATAAGAAAAGAAAAGTGCAACTTAATTTACGCGCTAAAAATATTATTACTTCTGCTTTGAGTACTGATGAATTTTTTCGAGTTTCAAACTGTAAATCTGCCCAAGAAATGTGGGATAATCTTCAAGTTACTCATGAGGGTACAAGTGAAGTGAAAAGGGCAAGAATAAATACTCTTACCAGAGAGTACGAATTGTTTAGAATGAATACAGGTGAAACAATATCAGAGATGCAGAAAAGGTTCACTCACATAGTGAACAAATTGGGTTCATTAGGAAAATCATTTCCTCCCGAAGACTTGATCAACAAAGTGCTAAGATGCCTAAACCGAGAATGGCAACCAAAGGTAACTGCTATAACTGAATCAAGAAACCTAACTACCATGTCTCTTGCCACTCTGTTTGGGAAACTACTAGAGCACGAGTTAGAACTCACTCGTCTAGCAGAGAATGAAGGAAAAGTCAAGAAAAAGAGAAACCTAGCTTTTAAAGTTTCAAGTTCAAGTTCATCCGACGACAGTGATGACTCGCAAAGTGAAAGTGATGAAGAGGATGAGAATATAAACCTAATGGTAAGAGAATTCAAAAGGTTCATAAGGAGGTCTCTAGAAAAGAATTCTCCAACCAAAGAAGTCTCATGCAAACAAAACTACTTAAGTCCTTTAACATGCTACGAATGTGGGAAACCCGGACACATAAAATTGGAATGCCCAAAATTACAAAGAAAACGACCAAGAGATGAGAGAAAGGGATCCAAAGGAAAAAGGAGTAGAAAAGCCTACACAGCATGGGAAAACAGGAACTCATCAGATAGCTCAGAAAGTGAAAAAGATCAAGTTGCTCTCATGGCCGACCACGACAGCGAAAGTGAAACTGAGGTATATTCTAACTCTGAATCTTTACAAGATGCCTATGATGAATTATATGAAGCATTTACTGAATTACATGATAAATCATTAAAATTAGCTAAAGCGTTAGACAGATCCAAGAAAGCTATCACTCATCTGGAAAAAGACATCACTTCTTTAAACAAAGAAATAGTAGAACTTAGAAAAGAAAATGATAGTCTTGCATGCTTTAAAGAAAACCATACATGTGATAAATGTGTTGAAAGCAAAAAGAAAGTTCATGAACTAGAGTTGACTATTGAAAAACTATCTAGAATCAAAACCATAGAAAAGCATGTTCATTACAAATCTAATTTTTCCACTAGACCAAACATTAAATGTTATTATTGTGGTAAACCTGGACATACAGCTTCTGTTTGCAGGGCAAGAGGTAAACAAAATATGAAAAAGGTGTGGGTTCCCAAAGGAACCATACCAAACACTAACCCACAAGGACCCAAAGAGATTTGGGTACCTAGAACCTTGTTTTAGATCATTGCAGGTACGCTGCAAGGTATGGGGACATGTGGATACCTTGACAGCAAAGACTCAAAGCACATGACCGGAAACGCAATAAAGTTATCAACTCTCACCTCGGAGAAAAAATCTGTCATGTGACTTGTGATGAATAGAGGGAGAATCACTGGTAAAGGTTAGAAAAGTCTTATTCACCTCTAAACTGAAAATGTGCTTAAATCATAGTTTACTTAGTCAAACATGTGACTTGTGAAACAATTTGATCTCTAAACCGCATTTCATGCATCTCTAAGGGAACATTTTTTCAAGGCATGAAAACAAATAAAGTATTCTGATCATCCCTCTAAAACTAAGCATGTAGAATTATCACATCACCTTCTTAGAGGTTATGGTTAGAAAGGCGATAGTGTGATTGAGTTAGTTGAATCGTCAAAATCAGCTAGTTGATATTTTCACAAATCCATTGCAAAAGAAAACCTGGTTCTTTATTTACTCAAATGAATTTTTCAATAAAATATTCTTCAAGTGATCTTTTAAAATATTTAAGAGAATTTGTGACTTACGAATTTCTGCGTGCTCAAAAAGCGTTTTATAAAGCAGCTGAAATGCTACCTTTTCCCGAAATCCATTTTCTCCTGTCATAATAAATTGCTGGCTTTGGCATTAAAATTCAGAATACATACTCACAATCGTTGCTCAACTAAAATAATTTTTCTCCCATATTCTGGCTGCCATCACCAACTTTCAAACTAAGCAGCATGAAATGTATAAAGCTTAAAACAACTGCTTCACAGATTTTTGAGACTCATAACCAGCTTTTACCTATGTTTGATAAAATATTCTCTTCATGGTCTCAAATATGTGTTTCTTCAAGTTTTGATGATCACTTACAAATCAGCAATGGCTCTTTTACCTTGTCAAATAGCTGTGACATTCGATTCGCAAACTTTATCATATATTGACCCTCTTTGATCATGACAAAAAGGGGGAGAGAAATATAGGGTTGCATATGAGCATATAGAACTTGCATATGAGCACATAGAACTTGCATCTAGTCAACAAGTCAGGGGGAGCATCATGATAGGGGGAGCATCATATATATATTATTATCTGTTTGAACTAACCTCCCACCTTGAGATGAGTAAATGTTTTGTCATCATCAAAAAGGGGGAGAATGTGGATACCTGCAGGATTAGTTTTGATGATGAAAAAGACAAAGGTAAGATTGACGGTCAAAGTCAATAAAAGTGACTAAACGTCAAAGTCACAATCCAAGACAAGCAAGCCAAGAACTGAAGATTCAAGTTTAAGGGTAGTCCTTAAATATAAGGGTAGTCCTTAGGGTTTGGGTGTGTCTTAGGAAAAAGTGTAAGCTCTTTCAAAGGTCAGCTCGTATCTCAAAGTCTCACACACTCACACAAGTTCTCAAAATGCATGCATGCATACGTAAACATAAAAAGGTTTTTGAGAAACTATAAAATCGATTCACACTATTTTTATTAAATATCAAAATCGATTTTTAACTCAATATGAAAGCATACAATCAATTCATATTATTTTTACTAAAGTATATAAATCGATTCATAAACTATTTTTTCAAAGCATAGAAACAATTCATATTGTTTTTATTAAAAGCAAAGAAATCGATTTCCAACTATTTTCCTAAAGATAAGAATCGATTCCTATAATGTTTCAAAGGTAAAGAATCGATTCCTAGTATTTCTCTAAAGCTCAAAATCGATTTCCTAAATCAATGGTTAAGCACATAATCGATTCCTTGCTTCCTTATTTAAATAAGAATCGATTTCAACCTTCTTCTTTAATCTATATAATCGATTCCTAGCTTGCCTGTAAGCCAATAATCGATTGCCATCCATTTTACAAACAAATCAGAATCGATTCCTAGATCAGATCAAGCAAATGAATCGATTCCTAGATCCTTTCCAATTAACAAAGAATCGATTCCTTTAAACTTTTTCAACGTGAGATCTAGATTTTCAAAATCTATAAATAGAGGCTTCACCACCTCCATTCTTTAACCAACCCATTCTCACGATCTATCATTTCTGAAAAACTCTTATATTTTATTTGTGTTCTTCTCGCACCACTGGTCCGTCAAGAGCTGATCCTACGTTAAGAGTTAGTTGGGGTTGTGTCCTTCAAGTTGTAATATCTGCCTACACTAAGAGGTATTTCTGTATTTACATTACTGTTATATTGTTGTTATAATTTGTACTAGAGAGTGGGGTATCTCTCTAGGGGTAGCTGCATGTACTAGGAAGTGGGGTATCTTTCTAGGGCAGTTGTTGTAACAAGGGTGGGGTATCTCTTGTTATTGTTATATTAGATTTGAGGGCTCTCCATAGGTGGGGTATCCTAGGAGGAGAGTGCCTGAGTCTGTAAAGGTTTTCCAAGGCACCTGTAAGCCTTGTTGGTTTGGTTAGTGGAAAATCTCACAAGGGTGTGAGGACTGGACGTAGGTCACTAGGAGGTGACCGAACCAGGATAAATCTCTGCGTGCTTTACTGCTTTCCTGCTTTACTGTTATACTGCTTTACTGCTTTATATTCTAATTCTTTCGCTTCCACTTAACCTGCGCGAAAATTGATCTAAGTCATTGAAAAGGGGAAAAACGTTTTCGAAAGATCTGAAAAGTTTTAAATCTCAATTCACCCCCCCTCTTGAGACTGAAGCCACTTGGTAACATAAGCAACTCGAAGCAATCCATGATCCTTTTTATGTTGAGAAACGACTTTGACTTAGCTGGACAAAACACTAGTGTGTCATCAGCAAATTGTAGATGCGATATGCAGACATCCTAGGCTTCAACCATTAATCCTTCCACAATGCCTAGCCTCGTAGCTTGTTGATCACTGCATTTTAATGCATTCTTTATAGCTTTGCATTTGGTTTTTTTAATTGCGTTTTGTACCTGATAGTTGACTCTTAGTATGTTTCTAATCTTTGGGTCTTATTTGAGAGTTAATGTATTTATGTAATTAATTTTCAGAATTATTTGCAGAGCTACAATTCTTCTGTTTAGCTCAAAACCCAATCTGATGTCTTGAAGGTCTAAATTGCGTATTACCAAAGCAGTAATGTCAAAAAACGTGTTTATAATATATATATATATATATATATATATGGGCCAATTACTATTTTTTATCGGCTTAAAGGTCATTTTGGCCCCTACAAAATACACATTAATCCATTTTTTCCCCTGCAAAATAAAAAACTTCAAAAAGAAGCCCCTGTAAATTAGTTAGTTGTTCAGTTTAGCCCTCGCTGTTAGTGGAAGACTAATGCTGTTAGTCTTTGCCTACATGGAGCACTGACTTGTCATGCCAACTGAACACGTGTGTAGCCAAGTGTGTATCATCTTCAAGATTTGGAAACAGACAAAAAATGAAAGACAAGCTTCAATGAAGATCTGGAAACGAATAACAAGCTTCAATGAATAACAAGATCTTCCTTGTCCTATCAATTCCTCTGTGTTCATCTTCAAGATCTGGAAACGATCCTCTTCCTTGTTCCTCATCATCTCCAACAATCGTTGCAATTTTCTCTCTCATTCTCACAATAACTACAAAACGAAAACCCAGATCTTCAATCGCTAATCTTCAATCTCCAAAAACCCAGAAAACGTTTTCCGTTTGATTCGTTTTCAGTTTGATTCATTTTATATAATCATCTTCTCCTTCTTTGAGTTTGATTCCTTTTCGGTTTTTGTTGAAACGATTCAAGGTTTTCGTTTTTGCCCAAATCTGGATATCGAACAAGAACAAATTCAAGATTTTCGTTTTCTAATTTTACTCCTTCATTTTACTTCAATCGTTCAATCGTTTTACTTCTTCTACGGTTCTACGTTCTTCAAATAACAAACAACACCACTGTTCATTTTCCAGATCTGGTGGTGGAATTAACGTCGTCGCTACTCAGTGGCTTACGAAGAGAAAAGAAAGAACAGCGAAACGAAGAGAAAACGAAGAGCAGCGAACAACGAAAAGAGAGAACGAAGAAGAGGAATGAAGCGATTTTGGGTTTTCCAGATTTGTCAGCGAAATTTGAGAACGCCAAGTCAGTGCTCCACGTAGGCAAAGACTAACAGCGTTAGTCTTCCACTAACAGCGAGGGCTAAACTGAACAACTAACTAAATTACAGGGGCTTCTTTAAAGTTTTTTATTTTGCAGGGGCCAAAATGGATTAATGTGTATTTTGCAGGGGCCAAAATGACCTTTAAGCCTTTTTTATCGAATTTTTATCGAAGAACACATTTAGTGAATTAGGTTTTTGGTTGTGCTGAGACAAAATACGTTGGTCAGCAGCCAATCAACACACTTTTACTTTACGCTATCTTACTTTCAATTTACGTCTTTTGCCCTAACCTCTATTGAAGCCTAAAACCCTAAGTCAATTCATTATTGAAAAGGATGTTGCTGTAAGGATTTTTGAGGTCACGTGCTTGATTGTTTATGATAATTCATTTTAGTTTCTCATTTCGTCTCTCTATCATTTTCGTTAATTCTTTCTTATTGATTTGCAGTTCAGTTCTTCTTGTTTTGCTTTAACCACTCGAATTTTGTTTTTTGCAAAACGCGATTTGTTTGTACGATGCTTGCTTGTATACAATCTCGTTATGTAACCCTTGATTATTTCGAATTATTTGAATGCTTATTTTATTTAATTCAAATAGAAATTGATAGAGGATTGGCATGAATTCTGTTATGATATTGGTTATGTTTAATGGCGTGCCCGCTTTCGTGACTGATTGAACCCACTATTTCGGCTCTTGCCTGAAACGGTGCAAATTCGTATAATCTAATTAACGCTTGTTTTAGTCAGTTTATATCAATCACGAATTGGAAATCAAATGGAACCTTGATAGATCCGAGGAGCACACCTCGAAACAGGTGAATATATTGTCTTCCGTAAATTGCTTTTCTCTATTTAACTGAAACCATTTTCTCCAACCCCCCTGTTTGTTAATTTCATTCTTGATTCTGGTAAACTTAGTCTAGAGTGTGAGACGACCAAGGTTGCTTACCTTGTTACTATAATTATTTTAACCTGCGTACGACCGTTGATCACTCGTTCATTAGGACATTGAACATTTCTCCAACTAGAACAAAAAGCAAGGGCGACATTGGGTTACCTCTTTTGAGACCCCTTTCCATTTTGAAAGGGGTCATGGGAGAACCATTCACTAGGATGGAAATAGAGGCACTATTTAAAAAGCTCATGGTCTATTGGCTCCTAGTCGTGCCAAAACCCATAAGCTCAAGGACATGGTCAATAAATTTCCCATTGATTGTATCATAGGCTTTACAAAAATCGAGTTTCAAAAGAATCACTTCCATTTTGCTTCTCTTAGCCCAGTTATTGATTTCATGTGCAACAAAGGCTTCATCCAGAATCTGTCTACATGCCACAAAGGAAGTTTGGGTTTCACTTAGGAGCGTGAGAAATACTTTCCTCAGCCTAGATGCATCACTTTTGAGATGACTTTGTAAATGTTGCCTACCATGCTTATAGGTCTATACTCAGATAGTTCAGAAGCACCCTCAACCTTGGGTATTAGGGCAACCTAAGTAGTATTAATGCAAGTATTTACTTTTTTTATCTATGCTTTTCAAAGTGTTGGTTCTCGCCATTTGCAACAAGTATTTTTCTTGCCGTTGGAGTCAAGACCACAATTGAGATTTGATGGGAATGCATCTAGCCGCCTTTACCTCACTTAGGACCCGTTTCTCACCCAAGATGTCCAACTTTATTAAATTATTTGCAAGTTCAAAGGAGAAAGATAGAGATGAAAGGGGGTAAAAAGAAAAAATGAGGGAGAAGAATAACAAGTCAACCCTAACTTAAAACCTTTGGAGAATTTAGAGTCATACAGATTATTACTGTTGCTTTGATGACCTTTTCTCCAAAACCCCCCAACCTCCCTTCAACAATATAACGAATAGACATGGGAAGACAAAATATTAAAGATTGAGCTACCTAAAAAAATTCGTAAACCGCAAATATAAAGCAATCGGCGAAAGAACAGATTTATAAATTTGGGGAAAAGAGAAAATATGTGTTGCAAGATGGAATGTGGTCCATGTTATACTCAGAACGTGAAGGAGATGGCGATGTAGAAGACAAAATTTTCTGATGCAGAAAGATGAATTGTCTGAAAGCAAAAATATGGGTTGTGAATTAGGTGTAGGAAGAAGTTGGGCTTCAATTTGCTAAGTGTGAAGCAATTCCGTGATTTTTCACTTCACTAATGTTGGATTCTGCGCATCTTTGCAAGAGAAAATGCAACTACAAAAAATGAGATGGGTAATGAGAGAGAAGTTGAGTGAAATGTATAGTAGTGGAATAATGGGACGGAAAGAAGTATGGACATGGGAGAGAAATAGTAGTAAGGAGACCTGAAACGTGTAGTGGAATGATTGGTATAATGGGAAAATTGTTCAACCAGAAGTTGGCACGTGGAACTACCGTAGTGATTGTTATTATATTGATAATTGACTATTGGCTCTATATCATTCTTTTATACTCCCTATTAACAAACTTTGCATATATATATATGGTGGCCATTCAAAGTTCCTACGTGTGAAGCAGTTCCATGACTTTCCACTTCACTAATGGATATTGGGTCTCTAACTTAAAATTTTTAGATATCTCTAGGGGCACAAACTCAAGAAGAGCTCAACAAGAAAAACTCACTGCTAATTAACAAATTTTGCACACAGTTACCCTGGTGTTCTAATCTAAAAATATTACATCGTTAAATAATTTTGTATGGATACTATATTACCAAAATCACTAGAGTTTTTCTTGGTAAATTCTATGATACCCCAAAAAATATGATGGGTGTGATACTCATAATAAGTGGCGTAATATAAATGGTCCACCTCTTCCATATCTTTTATATGATTATATCGATGTAACCTACAAAATGTAACCTACAAACTTTAAATAATTATATCGATGTCCCAATTTTTTACGAATCAATCTAAATCTACTCATCTACAAAATCTGTTCTAAATATTATTAAAGTACTGATATATTTTTTTTTCAAAAAAAAGTAGTAATATTTTCAACTCAAATTTCTCCATTTTTTTGTTATTAAAAGTGAACAATATCTGCTTGCTCTTCCTCTCTGCTTTTCAAAAGTTGAGCGAGCAATTCCCTAATCTTCTTTTGTATACTAAAATAGTTGATCCCATACTAAATCATAGAGTCTATTAATCACGGCCTTGGAGATACTGGGACCATAGCTTTTTTTTTATGAAAGAGCCAAAGGCCCAAGAAACGAACTAATTAGCATACACCCAATCCAACAAGCCCACAGCCATCATGGTCGAGGGAATGGACCAAAAAGCCCGGCACATTGTTAAAAATTACAACACTATCATTGCAATATTGACTAGATTTGGCTAAAGTATCAGCCACAAAATTCACACATCTTCTCACCTTCTTCCACGCGATCATCAATTCACCATCACCTACCTCGAGAATTTCACAGACCAACCGCTACAAATTGTTTTCCCCGGAGCTTCCACTGACAAGCAAATCGATCGCCTCAACAGAATCCGATTCCACTTCTAGACGACGGTGACCCTTACTCCATGCGATGCTGAGACTGTGGAAAATACCTGTTAGCCCTTCTTCAAGAGCACTGCACGGTTCTAGACAACCAGAATAGGCGAAAGTGAAATGACCCCGAGAATCACGGAGAACACCACAACGACCAGCAGATCTACCATTATTATTTTCCGATCCATCACAGATCAACTTCCAAGTTCCCGACGAAGGAGGGGACCAGACATCTCCCTTATGAACAGTAACAAGCTGAATTTGGGGATGAAGTATTGAACTACGCCTTAAGCAATTGACGAGTTCCTCTACCATGTGCTTAATCTTACAGAGCGGAGCATGAGTTGAGTATGATTTCTGAGCAAAAATCGCTTCGTTTCGATTTCTCTTGATCAAATCAAGAGTAACACAAAACAAAATGCTCCAGTAAGCTTTCTCGTTCATCTCTTCTTTCTGTTTAATGTTTGATTCCACCCAATTTTTCCAAGAATCATTACTGAAAAATCTTCTGTTTCCTAACCTTGAGGCTATTCCAAATCACAAAGCTGGTACGACAATCCCTAAATCGATGAAGCAAAGGCTCATCTCCAACATTGCATATTGGACACGTACTATAGGTGGCCTTCATCATGCGGTTCCTTTCCACATTCGTAAGCACAGCTTCATGCCTCAATTTCCAAAGGAAGGTTCGAATTCTTTCATTACCTTTCCATTTCCAAGTTGAGATTAATGTCTGGAGTGTTAGTAGACAACCCCAATTGGGTTGTGTAGGCTGACTTAGTAGTGAAACTCCCATCTGGAGTTATTCCCCAAGTGAATTCATCGTCATTCCACTCTCCATTATAAGAAATGAAGTGTCTGATAGAGAGCTTAATATCATCTTCATTTATAGGAATAGAGTTGTAGTTTACCACAGCATCCACTACTAGAAAATGGGTTTTTAGTGTCCATATTTTAGCGTCGGCCACAATACCCACGCTAATAGTGTCGGCCTAGAGTCGGCTTGACCCACGCAACCCACGAATTTATTTTCTGTTAAAAAAAAAATTTGCGTCGGCTCTAGTGAACGCTACTCTGGAAATAGCGGACGTTAAATGCTTAATTTTTAAAAATTATTTTTAGCGTCGGCTCTGGCCGACGCTACCTCCCCGTTTATTTTACTATTATCATTCTCACTCTCACACTCTCGCTCACTCTCACTCTCCTCACCCTATCCTCACTTTCACTATTCTCACTCTCACACTCTCGCTCTCACTCTCCTCATCCTCCGTTCTGCCTCCCTCACTCTCAATCACCACAACCTCAGTTCCACCCACACTCCCCATCGTCGTGCTCGACACTACAAGAAAAACTCATTTTTCCGGCCAGGACATTCCGGTGGATTTTCATCCGCCGAAAAATTTTCGGCGGATTTTAGGACTTACCGGCGGATTTTTCCGCCGAAACATTACCGGCGGATTTGTTGGATTTTCCAGCGGATTTGTTTCCTCCGCAACATTTTCGGCGGATTTTTAGGTATTTCCGACGGATTTGGGTCTACGAAATTTTTTTATTTTTTTTTTTAAAAAAAATCCGCCAGTAAGGTCATTTCCGGTGGATTTTTTTGAAAAGAGCGGGGATTTGATTTTTGAAAATCCACCGGAAACCCTTGAAAATCCGCCGGAAATCCCCTGATTCGCCGAAAATCCCCTAAATTCGTCGGTAAATGACATTTCCGGCAGATTCTGCTTTTTGACCGTTTGACTTCGTTTCTTCTATATAAATCCCTTCTCCAGATGCGGTGTTTGATATGTTCGGTTGCAGGTATGATCCAATCGTTACCCTCATTGAACGAAATGCTGGGAGGATTTCCATTCCAAATGAGATTTGGAGACTAGAGTTTCCTTGTTCCTTTTATTTTGTTTTGGAAGTTGGCCCTTGTATTCGTGGAGTCAACGACAGGCGCTATGGAAACATCCTAACTGATACGCATGCCATCTGCCAAGCGTATGGGGGTGTTGAGAGTGTGGAAGCCTCGTTAACATACTATCAGACCGGGAGCTTCAAGGTCGCCAGGATTATGCCGGCGGTTGCCTCTGATGGGAGTGGGAGTGACAGTGATACTGCGAGTGATGCTGGATCCGGCTCTGTTGTTACCCAGTTGTAGTATTTTACTGTTATTTTGTTTATCAATAATTGTAATTGATCGTCGCTGATTTAGTAATGAATAAATATTGGGTTGATTATTTTTTGGTTTACAGTACCGTTTAAATTAAACAACAATTTTATTATTAAAAAGCGCCACCGTACATAAAACTCAAAATACACGAAAACGATAAAATGACAGAAACTACGGAGCTGGTGGAGTTACACGACTAAGGATCTCAGCGACGGTCCGTGTCGTTTCCACGTACAAATGCAGATAACCCTTCCATTTAAACAGGACATAATTGGACATCATTGCTTGGACGTCATCGCCGATCTTGACATCCATTGTAGACCAGTGCACACGTCCATCAGACCAATCAGGTTTCTGATAAACTATACGAGTTATCTCTCGCTCGTCGCCCTCCACTTGCACCTTACCCAGTAATTTATCTTTTAGGGAAGCGAATGTTATGTTGTGTTTAAGCCTACACTGCATTGTGTCTCGCCCCTCGAAACAGACACCATCAACTTTGTTGGTGATAATTCCATGAGTATTGTGTTCGGGGCATTTTTTTTGTGTTTATACGATTTGGTGGAGAAGAAGCAGAGAAGGGGTTAGGGTTTTTGTGAAGTAGAAGGGAAAGCTAAAGCTAAAGTCCAATTTATAATAGGCGTGGGGAAACATGACCCGTTGATCAAAATTTTAGATCACAAATTTGAGCCGTTTATTTTCTAGGTATTTTCGGCAGATTTGGGCCTACGAAAAAAATTTCAAAAAAAAATCCGCCGGTAATGCGTAAAAATCCGCCGGAAATACCTAAAAATCCGCCGGAAATGACGACCCGACTAAAATCCACTGGAAACGCCATTTCCGGTGGATTTTTTTGAAAAGAGCGGGGATTTGATTTTTGAAAATCCGCCGGAAATCCCCTAAATCCGCCGGTAAGTGACATTTCTGGCAGATTCTGCCTTTTGACCGTTTGACTTCGTTTCTTCTATATAAATCTTCTCAATTCTCCACTTCTTCTTCACACCTCTACCAATACTCTCCTTCTCTCTACTAATCTCTTCTTGAAATTCATCTCTTCCTCCCTACGAATTCTCTTCCTCTCTCTGCTAAATCTCTTCCTCTCTTTGTCAAATTTCTTCGATCTAAGGTATGTTTGTAACATGAGTTAATAGTTTTAGTTTTTGAATTATTTTATAATATGAGTTTGTTACTAATTTTGGTGTTGTTTGTTTAGGTATTGTTTGAGTTTGCGTTCCTCATTTTTCCTCTTTGTTCGAGTTGGGGATACGCTTCATGTCAGAGCCTTTTATTCACTACGGTTAGTTATCAAAGTAAAGTAATTAATATATCAATATATATATATATATATATATGGATTTTGTGTTTTTAGTGTCTAAAAAAATTTTACCAACTTTTGGTCACTGCAAAATTTGGCTTTTTTCTTTTAGTCCTTGGTGACTTTTAATAACGCTTACTGTCGATGATTTGAATACATGTTCCTGTGTCTCATTGTCGTGTCTTAGAAGTTGGTTTTCTCAAATCACATTTTTGGTACAATATTAAAATTAATAAAATATTAATTACTTCACTATTTATAGAAAAATTTTGTTGCAAATTTTGTTTGCAATAATAATACAAAATAATTTTTATTGAAAAAACTTATTTATTAAGTTCACTTAAAAATTTTATTAACAGATATTGTCTTATAAAAATTGAAATTTAAAATTAAATTTAGAATTATTATTTATAATGTTTAAATTAATAATATATAACATTATCTAAAAATTCATTGTGTTGCTGGTAATTGATAGTTTATTGATACATCAAAATAAAGTAATTAATATATCAATATATATCAAACTATAAAGTAATTGATAGTTTATTTGATAGTTTATTTCATTTACATTGTAGGGTAGTACATAGATCTTGAAATTATGGATCGTAGTTGGATGTATGATCGATTGTTTCCTAGAAGATCCGGTTTAAAGCGACGTTTTGTAGAAGGAGTAGAAGAGTTTATTTTTTGTGCTAAGCGTCATGAAGAATTTGCGCGACAAGGCGGAATTAGATGGTCGTGCTTGAAATGTTCATTTCGATTTATAAAAAATGAAGAAGAAGTTAGACTTGATTTGTACAATAATGGGTTTAGGCCAAACTATTGGATATGGAGTCGTCACGGGGAAGTAGGACCAGGGGTAGCTGCAGTTCCTGCGGTTAATGTTCCGGTTGAAGTAGTACCTCCCACATCAAGTTATCCAGCGACTACGACTTCTGAAGGCCAAATTATACAACCGTTAGATGTTTATCCGGGAAACATATCTGACGCTGTTCGAGTAAATTTGGATTTTGAAGAACCATAATATGATGCTGAAGAAGTTCCAAATGAGGAAGCTCAAAGGTTTTACATGTATTTGAGTGAGACAAATAAAGCATTATTTGAAGGATCTAAAGACTCAAAATTATCAATGTGTGTTCGGTTGTTGGGTCTTAAGTCTCAATTTAATGTTGCTGAGTTTTGCATGGAATATATGACCAAAATGATGTTGAATGCAACCCCCATTAGAGGGCGTTTGCCGCAAAGTTATTATGAAGCTAAAAGACTAGTATCGAAGCTTGGCTTAAAATCTAAAAGAATTGATTGTTGTGTGTCTGATTTCATGCTCTATTATAACAATGAGTTTGGCATAAATGATGGAGAGTTGTCGGAATGCAAGTTGTGTGGAGAGCCACGCTATCGTGTCAGTAGGAAAGGGATGAGCAGAGGCAAACCGGTTCCACGAAAAGCAATGTTCTATCTGCCACTTATACCAAGGCTACAGAGGATGTTTACTTCAATGGAGACTGCGGGTAAAATGACGTGGCACCATCAAAATAGAAATAATTCTGGTGAATTACGTCACCCATCAGATGGTGAAGCTTGGAAGCATTTTGATCGTGTTCATCCAGATTTTGCCAGTGATCCACGCAATGTTCGGCTTGGTTTATGCTCTGATGGTTTCACACCATATATTCAAGCCTCGGCAACACCGTATTCATGTTGGCCAATTATTGTTACCCTATACAACCTTCCTCCAGAAATGTGTATGTCTAAACCATACATGTTTTTAAATTCTATTATTCCAGGGCCAAGTAATCCAATAGCTGGTATTGACATATATTTGAAACCCTTGAATGATGACCTAAAAAGGTTGTGGAATGGTGTTTTAACTTATGATGCAGCACGCAAACAAAATTTTGTGATGAGGGCGGCCTTGATGTGGACCATTAATGAATTCCCTGCCTATGGAATGTTCTCTGGATGGGGGGCACATGATACGATGGCGTGTCCGATTTGCATGGTTGACACAAAGGCTTTTAGTCTTAAATACGGAGGAAAAACTTCATGGTTTGACTCGCACAGTAGGTGTAGCGACCGAAAAATCCGGAGGAGGGATTCTTCGTTGCTTTTGAACAATGGAGCCGCCATCAATATTTATTTTTAGGAAAACATTGAAAAAACCTTTGTTTTTGGGTTCGGAGGTCGATTAAGTGCGAGGAAGGTACTAGCACCCCGCAACATCCTAAAAAGGTTACCTTTTAATTTAATGTGTAGAAAAAGTTAGTTTTAAAAGAAGATACTTTATTTACCCATTTTGATTGTTTGCGAAGAAGAAAAAAAAAAAGAAAGGAAGACTTAATAAAAATTTTAGTTTTTTGCGCTCGACGGGAGTGGGCCCCCGCTCCTACGTATCTCCGGGTGCGATGGAGAAATCAAAGCTACGTAGTTCTTGGGTAGAAAAAATTTGTGTGTTGGTTTTTTTTATTTATTGAAAAGTTTTTGCGAAAACTAGAGGCCGTTCATGGTGACCAAACAGATAAATCCAGAGTGGTCACCACTGATGGCTTATTCGAAAAAAGAAGGTGTTTACCGCGTTCAAACGAGCGAGGCCCAGAGTGACCGCTATAGACAACCGGTTTGTGATTGAGCGTTTGTTTGTTTGAAAAAAAAGTTTACTGGGAAGCGTGATTTTTTAAAGAAAGGGGAGTTGAGATTACGTTTGTTTTTTTTTCTTTTATTAACTGAAAAAATCTAGAAGTTTAGGCGGTTGTTTGCGATGATCAAACGAATGAATTCAGAGTGATCACCGCTACTAATCCACTGTGATAAAAAGGAAGGTTAGTCCTAACGGTCAAACAAGCAAGGCTCAGAGTGACCACTAGTAACAACCTATTTTTTTACGCGAATTCGATTATTCGAGAGAAAGAAAAAAAAACGGTTTGGAAGCATCACGTTGTGAATAAAAGCGGAATAGGTGATAAAAGGGGGTGCAAATAATAGAGGAGTGTTGTATCAAAAATGGGGGTGTTGACAGCGTTTTGACGCTAAAACGGTTACTGGAGTGCGAATAGCGTTTTGATGCTAAAAATGATTGTTGGGGATGCAAATAGCGTTTTGACGCTAAAAACGATTGATTGGTTTATTTTTTTTGCTATTTGACTAAATGACTCTTCATCTTTTTTTTTTTTGGGAAAAATGATTATTATTATTGCCTTTCTTTTTTTTTCTAAAAAAAAGGGGATAGTGATATTAGTAACCAATTATTTTATAAAATTTTTTTTTTTTTAATATTTTTGAAAAGGATTTTATTTTAATCCGAAAATTACAACTAAATAAAAAAGGAACACATTTTTTAACACTTTTTTTTTAGGTTTATTTTAATCCAAAAATTAGTAACATTTTTTAATAAAAACAGCAACATTTTACCATAAAAAACAGCAACATTTTAACATAAAAAAAAACAGCAACATTTTACCATAAAAAACAGCAACATTTTAACATAAAAAAAAAACAGCAACATTTTAACATAAAAAACAGCAACACTTTACCATAAAAAAACAGCAACATTTTACCATAAAAAACAGCAACATTTTAACATAAAAAAAAGAACATTTAAAAAAAAAAGAAACAGCAACAAAAACATGAAAAAACAGCAACATTTTACCATAAAAAACAGCAACACTTTACCATAAAAAACAGCAACATTTTAACATAAAAAACAGCAACCATGACAACTTAAGACATAAAAAAGGCAAGAACATATGTAGAAAAATAATTACAGCAACAATGTGTAAAAAAAAAATTCGAAAATTATTATTTCATGGGGACATATTTAAATAACAAATTGCAACACACATTTTTTTAATAAAAAAAAATCAACCATGACACAAAAAAAAAGCAATCATATTTACATAAAGAGAAAAAAACAATAATAAAACAAACACAATCAACAACAATATTTACATAAAAACAGCAATAGTAAAATAAAAAGCAAAAACAGTAAAATGTATTGAATCCTAAAATTACATTACAAATACCTTAAGAAAAGTAACCCGGAAGTGTTGGGAAGAGCCTCCTCTAGGATCTTCTTAATACAAATAAATTTAAACTAAAAAAAACAATGAAAGGAGAAGAAAAAGAAAAGGAAGGGGGATCCTAAAAAAACAGTGAACAACCTCACTGTTTTTTTCTAAGAAAACGAAAATACACTCTTTTCCTCTTTTTAAAAAATTTTCTTCCTTCCCTTCCTCTCAAAAAAACCGTCCCCCTCTTCAAAGTCGTGGCCTCTATTTATATTGAGGATGATGCTCTTGTCTTCTTCTTTCTTCTGATAAGCCCCATACCTTTGCACAGTAACTTCTTCTCTTTTTTTTTTGACTTGAGGAGAGCTTGACATGATGAGGGGTGAAGGTTTGGAGGTAGTTGGTGAAGGGAAATGTAAAAAGAAAACTTGTGAGGGGGGGGGGGGTATGGTGGTATGCGAAGGTATGGGGTAGGGGAAGGTGAGAGGAAGGAAGGGAGTGCCATGTGTGAAGTGTGTGATAGGGAGAGTGAGAAGAGATGCGTGAGGGAAAGAAAGAAAATGAGTGTGTGAGAGGAAAGAGAGATGGGGGGCCGTAGGGAGTGGGGAGAGAGAGAAGGGAAGGGTTGAGTGTGAGTGGAAGAAAGAGAGAAAGGAAACGTGAGATTGGAAAAATGTGTGGGAAGGGTTGGAAAGAGAGGAAGGTGAGTGAGGAGAAAAGAGGAAAGGTGGAGTGTGGGAAAGGAAAAAATCGATTTCCAAGGAGGAAAAAGGGGGAGTGGGTCGAAAATCAAGGAGGGGAAAGGTGAGTGAATGTGGCCAAATTTTAGGGAAAGGGGGGGATTGAATGTGGATGGTTTTTAGGGTAAGGGGGGTGGCCGAATTTGACTAGGTTTTGGTGGGAGAATTAGGGTTTTGGTGGAGGAGTGAGTTGGGTCATGGGTTATGGGTTGGTTGGATGGGTTAGTGGTTTTTTTTTGTTGGGTTGGGTCATGCAAATTGGGCTAGCCTTTTTGCTGGGTTGGGTTTCCATGACAGCACCTTATTATTTTTTGATAGACCCCCACTTCCTTCTTTGTTCTAATAAAATATTTTCTTTCTTTTTTTTTTTTAAAAAAAAAACTTATGGCAACAAAATAAAATAACATGGCATGAAAAAAAAATAATTATTTTTGTTAGAAATAAATAAAATTTCTCATTTTTGGATAGGACAAAATTAGGGTATTACAGCTGCCCCTCTTTATTTATATTTTGCTAGGAAATCGGAGAGGTTCCGAGTTTCTCGAGGAAAATAGAAATAAAGATAACAAGACGCTAATTTTGTCCAGACTGAGACTTTTGGTTTTTTTTTTTTTTGAAAATTATGAAAACTGGGTTGACTTGAGAGAAAGTAAATAAGGATTGCTGGGGATCTGAAGGAGCACTGGGGCTCTGATGGTCTAATTCAGAATCAATGCTTGACGTATCGACTTGAGTTCGACTGAGGGACCGTCGGGGTCTGAAGGGCATGCCTAAGCCTGAGGGACCGATGGGTCCGAAGGAGCGCAACTAGCTTATGGTACTAGTAATACGGTCTGTTTGTGGGGTGGCCTTTTTTCGAGCGGCCGCGAAGGACATACACTGAGTCTTAGGCTGACACAGCTAGTCTGAAGGACCTGGGGTCGGGCGATCCGTCGCGCTCAGTGTCGACTTAGTGATCTGGTGGTATGGTTCGAAGTCGTTGCTTGGACGTGTTAATTCGAATTGACCTGAAGGACCTGGGGTCGGATGATCGTCGTGCTCAGTGTCGACGTAGTGATCTGAGGGTAGAGTTTGAAGTCGTTGCTTGGACGTGTTGATTCAAACTGAACTGAAGGACCTGGGGTCGGTTGATCGGTCGGTTGCTCGATAACGCGACATGCGATCTGGATTGAAGGACCGCTGTTGGTCTGAGGGATCTCTGCTAGACTTGGTGCTAACATTGTGATTTGGTTTGATGTAGGATCGATGCTCGTTAAAAACTGGAAGGACCGACACTTAAAGTTGAAAAACAGCAGATGCTATGCATATGACATGCATGTAATGTATGCATGTGTGATGATTGGTTTTGAGTGGAATGATGAATGAAATGTAATGGATGACTTTTGTTTTTTTTCTTTTTTTTTTACTTTTGTTTCTTTCTTTTTTTTTTTGACTATTTTTGCTCTTTTGCTCTTTTTGCTCTTTCGCTTTGCTCTTTTGCTCTTGCTCTTTTGCTCTTGCTCTTTTGCTCTTTCTTGCCCCTTTTGTTGATCAACTCGCAGGACTTTCGACGTAAGATACGGGAGTTGCCCAAAGTAGTGCTATTGAAGTGCGGCCTATTGTTATCATTCGCCTTTTTGAAGTGATCTTGCATGTATTTATCTTTTTTGCAATTTTATTTATGAGAGATCGCCTCGTTTATGTGACCTTTAGAAATTTCGTAATAATCTGTAATGCTTGTAGTCATGCACATGTTTCACAATTCAATATCAACTACCATAAAATGTCATTTCAAAACAAGGGAAAATAAAGAAGAAGGGAAAGTGTTTGACATTAAGACTGGAGCCGAGTGTGCGAAAGGGACACTGGCTTGAGAGCATATTAAGAATTTGAAAGAAATGAAAAGGCAAAAATACTAAGCAGATCTTTGGGTAGTTAGTGTCCTTGAAGTAACAACGTTGGCCGCTCATATTCATGACCTGATCAACTCTTATCCGGCTTTTGTTGATTGCCTAAAATTTATTTAGTCCAACTTCCTGACCCTAATTTTTGCCTGGATTGCCCCTTGGGTTTTCAATCCACCGGGTCGCTCTAATTTTTGCCTAGGCCGCCCTTTCGGGTTTTCAGCCTAGCGAGCTTGTTTTTCTTGGCTCATTTTTTTTTTATCTTTATATGCATTTTTAGGCATAGTATTTGACCGCATCAGAATTCATCGGGAGTGGGACGTCTTCGCCCTCTATTTTCATGGGGGTTAGGGCCCCTCCAGAGAATGATTTCTTTACTGCATAAGGTCCTTCATAGCTCAGGGTCCATCTTCCACGGGGATCCTTTTGGATGGGTATGATTTTCTTGGGCACCAAGTCTCCTTGAAATTGTCGGGGACGAACCCTTTTCTCTTAATCTTCCTTTGCTCCTTTCTGATATGACACAAAACAACCATCCTTTTGTTTGATAAGGTTTAATGGAAGTGCTGCTTCCATCGCACGGGGTTGCCCCTGTTGAAGTGTGAAACAAGGTCTGATCTCCATGTAAGGTAAAAAGGAGCATTTGAAGGTTACTATCATCTCTGATATTCTTTTGTTTGTCGCTGCAACTGCCTCATTCATTTTTGGGTGGTACGGGGAGGGGTTATGATGTTCGACTTGGGGTCTCCACACAAACTTTTCCCCACTGTTCGCGATGATCTTACTTGGAAGGTTGTAACGACATACCAAATTCATTAATAATCACTGATTTTCTTACACCGGTGGGTATTTGTGTCAGACAAGTGATGCGAGCGAATTTTCTTGATTCTGCCCTTTTGGTGTGATGTTCATTCTAACATCTTTTTGCCTTCTCTCGTTCCCAAGTTAATCATCTCACTTGATTCCACGAGAAGCTGGACCACTTCATCCTCCTGCTTCATTATTCTCATTACCTCTGGAGGAGTTTTCCCAGTTATCTTCTACATCTTCCTTAGTTTGGGCTGATAGAAGTTATGATATGAGTCAACGATGTTGTTATTTCAAGGACAAATTATTTAGATCTGCATTAGTAGAAATTAAAAAAGATGGGAGAAGAAGCGAATCGAGCGAATGAGCGAAGAAGTTTATGGGAAAATTCAAAATGCTATTTTATTAATATTGATATTGAAAAGAAACATGTGTGCCCTTATTGAAATGTCCTAAGGCCTTGGGCAGAGCCATAGGATTGCATTACAAGAAAATTACTTTGAACTAAAAATCACAAGAAAATCGACGGTCCCCCAATTCATAAGTGCTTCAATGCAGGATAACGGCGCACAAGGATGATGATGTCCTCTCTAGCATTTTGAACGCCTTCAATAGCATTGACAAATGACTCTTCATGCCCCTAGAAAGGGGTTATTGCCTTCATTGAAGTCACCATTTGGATTCGATCAGATCCTGAATCACATGTCTCAGCGCCTTGCAGTTTTCCACTGAATGCCCAATTGCGCCTGCGTGAAAATCGCATGTGGCATTTGGGTCGTAGCCCCTCGGGAAAGGAGGTTCAATAGGTCTCATCGGGCGGGGGGAGATTAAGTTGTGACTGGTGAGGTGGTTGAACATGTCTGAGTAGGATACGGGAATTGGATCAAACGGTACATGTTTCCTTTCTGGATAGTTTGGTGGCCCGTGGATTCTACTTGTTTGGGTAGAGAAGCGCAGGGCTTGGGGACGGTTTTTGGAAGCGTAAGAGGCTTTCCTGGTCCTGTTATGGAATTGGTTTCTCCTTCATCGTTTTCG